>CM016564.1:21033406-21152173 GCA_003412495.2 Echium plantagineum
GTACTTTTTTATAGTTTGAGAGTATTTAGTGAAAATATAAACAAAATATAGTTCTCTTAGCCTACTTATTATTACCATGGTATCCTTCTGCTTCAAATCGAAGTAGTGTATGTCATTTAGGATCTCTTTGTGACTTAATACAAATATATAGCGATCTTTGGGGCGTACGAAGGAAGATGTTGTCAAATCTGGAATAGTTTTGTTGTTGTAGGTTTTGGAATTATTGTGAACAAGTATATAGTTGTTGCACTTCATTCTGGGTCTCTTGATAAATAAGCTCCCTGTTATTAAGGGGTAAGGCTGCATTTGAACCTTCTGACCTCGCCTAGGCGAGAGCCTATCTAGAGGCATTTGGGCATGTTGCTGTTGATGATGAGGGCAGTAGCGGAGCTAGATGGTTTGAAGTGGGTGTTCGGACTCGGTTAAATTTTACCCCTATTAGTATTCAACTCAATAATATAGTACTTGTGAATATGAAGTAGTAGACGACAATGAAAATGGAAAATATTATACAATATCTTTTTAGTATTCCCTATTTTCCTCTAACTACGATTTTTGTTATAGCTGAGTCTTGGTGGATGCAGTTGAATGTTATTTAAGATCGTTTCTTTTGTAAATTGATACATACATTTTAGCAATTGCTATGTTGAAAGGTACTACTAATAAAAAGAAGTGCATGTGCACTTGAACAAGAGTAGCTCCTCTACTGTGAGAGTGACTCCTATATCATCAATCCTTCGCTAATGTATGTCTGTATATGCACTTTTGAGTAGTATTTAGGATCTTTTCAGTTGCTTGCTCCATTTTCTGGATCTAGGATATACCCTATAAATATTCCCCCTCCTTGACAATGCAGTAATATGCGTAGCAAGCTGCTTGTTTCTCATGTTTCCACCAAGGGGTTTCACTTCTGTAATCTAACATATTGAGAATATGATGCAAAAAAATTTCTCTTCTTTCTTGGCCACGCAAGAGCTAAATAAACTTACATGAAATACACTGTCATGGATTTGGGCAGATACCTTCATACCTTTCTTCCAGGAAGCCATTGTCAGCTACGGCACAACAGCCTGAAGGAGGACCTGGAAAGCAGTCAGATTCCGGGAACCCTTCTGTTAAAGTTATTGGTGGAACAATTCTGTTAGGCTCTTTTGCTTTTGCAGCTTACCATTATGCAGGCAAAGAGCCTCCGAAGAGTAGCGATAATCCATATGAGCCTGTGAATAGTAGCCAAAGTTTTGTAGGGGGTGAAACCGTAGGGGATGTAACTTCTGAGTCAACCGTCAAGGAATCAAACCCATTGATTTCTAACTTGGAACATTCTGAACATGATGTTAGCACCCATCCATTTGGATAAGAAAGAAGATGTAAACAAAATGAAGGTGACGAACGATTTCAAGTAGGAGATACATCAGACTTGGCTCAAAAGGAACTGAAGGACATTCATGACGAAGATGTTAAGAACTCTTCGAAATTTACTGAAGTATCTAGTGAAGATGCAAACACATCTTCCAATAATGTTGAAAAGATGTCTGACACAGAAAGTCTTGCAACAGATTCTAGTATGGTACGCCTGAGGGAGTAGAGGGTTTGCTAACAGAAGTGCAGGAATCTTCAATGCCAATAACACATGGGATAGATATTACTCATGCCCAAGACATGGCTAAGGTTTAATTGTTTTCGTTTGCTGAGTTGTTTGTTCACTCCTCTTGCAATCTCTGTGATGGCCAAATTTTTGTATAATTATCAGGATGATGCTAATGGAGAAGCCAGTTCCCTCCTCGATGATTACTTTTTAAGAGATTCTTCTAGAGACACACTTACCGTCAATAAGGTTAGAGCACAATGTTATCTTTCATAGTACTAATTCACTAATGCTGTACTCATGAATCATTGTTAGTGGGAGGATTGATCTGATTTCTGCTTTGTGGTTCCTATAATTCAAGGATTTGGATGACGCTATCAAAGACCTAAATGATGCTTACATATCCAAGGATGGGAAACTGGTCCTGGATTTTTTAGATGCCGTTCATGAAGCAGAGAAGATGCAGGCTGAAGTAGATGCACGTAGATTTGGTGAGGAGAAGAGAATGATGAAGGTGAGACTTGATTACTATACTGCTTAAAAGAAAATTATTGAATACATTGTTTTTCATATACCTTGCGTTTTATGTTTGTTGCTGATAGTGTATGCAATTTATTAGGACAAGTACGAGAAGCAACTGAAGGATGCGAGGGCCAGGGAACTTATGTATGCAGAGAGGGAAGTCCTCTTGGAAAAGGTTATTGACAGTTCAACTTGATAGCTGTGTGAACTCTTCTTTTACTCTAGCTTAATCATCATGAACAACTTCAACATCAATCTGTTTAACAAATGGTATCTGTTATGGACGATCCTTTTGCTTGTTCAACTTATAATACATGAAGCAGAAGTGTTTTAGTTGGAAAGAATACTAACACAATTATCTTTAGGCTTTTGTTGACTCTAGCATTACTTTTCTATTTTTTCTGTCTCCATCATAGATTGTTTCAGCCATTAATATGTTTTCCACATTATTTATTATTCAAGGAATTAGATAGAGAAAAAGCTAAAGCAGCTGCTGCTCTGAATCACTGCAACAGAAATTAGAGGAGAAACACAAGATTGAGCTTGAAGAAAAGGTGCTATTTTTTTTTTTTTAATTTTGAAGAAAAGGTGCTAGTTCATTGACTGCTAACGAATTTGTGATAAATAATTCTTACCCTAATATTCTGGAAAATTTTACAGCAAACTGCTGCTGAATTAGAGCTTAGAAAAATTCAAGAGTTGGCCAAAGCAGAACTGAATGCAGCAATTGCAAGTGAAAAGGCATCCAGATTGACAAAATGGCTGAAGCAAATGTTCATGTATGATCATTTTGATATGAACTGAAATATTTTAATTTAATAGTTCTCTCATAATCTATAATAGTACTGAATTCTCGATATAATAGTTACTATACTCTTCCAGATAGATGCTCTATGTATGGCCTTTTATGCTCGCTCAGAGGAGACACGCCAGAGCCATTCTGCTCACAAGCTTGCTTTGGTAACCTTTTTACCATCTCTTATCCCTGCCTTTGTGCACTCCACGCTGTAATTAATACTCGTTCCATCTAGAAAGTTCTGACAGCATAATTACATCGTATTGGTTAGAAACACAATAGTCAAATTCAATGAGGACCTTATGAGTTCTCTAATCATTATGTTGCTGTGTTTTCAATGAATGTTCTCTTAAACACAAATATATGTGCATGTTTGTTTCTATAGTCCGCAACGATTGTGAGCTTGCGTAATCCGTAATTATGCCATGGCTAAATGACTTTATAGTGACCAACTTAGTTATAACATGCCCTTTGCCTTGAACTTACAATACATGACAATAATTGGATAGTTTCCTTGAATCAGTCCCCACCTGCAAAATTCAGCACGTTGCTCTAGGAAAGGATTTTGGTTCAGAGGTGAAGAACTAATTAGACTATTGGGCATGCAGACTGCTTTAGATCATCTTTTGTTTAAAACTTGAGTTGTTACTGTTAGTATGTTTGTGATCAAGGGTGACCTCCTACAAATAAATTTAAGGTCAAAAGATATGGAGGATCACCTTTGTTTGGGTTGTGTCACCATAACGCTCACTTATTATCCAAAGTGCCCCACATGATCACTTATCTTCAAAAGTGACCTACTTGCTTCTTCCACCAAATTCTCCGTGAAGTCAACATGGACTCAGTCAGGTGATTCTGGTCAATAGCACGGGGATTGGGGTGGAGCGCCAGGAAGAAAATGGGAAAGTAGGATGACATTTCTCATTTTGTGAAAACTCATTCATATGAAACTTCAAAAATACCCTTGAAAAGTGTCATGTTGCACTCATGTTCCCGAATCAACATTGAATACATGTCAAATTTAACGGAAGTAGCAAGTAGGGTCACTTTTCAGATGTAAGTGATCATGTGGGACACTTTGAAACATAAGTGATCATGGTGGCACAATCCAAACATAGGTAATCATCCCTGCCTTTTGCCCTAAATTTAACTCGTTCTCCTACCTACTAAACTGTTTAAGCAGTTAAACTTCTCTTTTGAGGTCTGAGATCATATCTCAACTATACTTATTCTGCAGAGTGTCCTTGCATTGGAAGATTCTCTTTCAAAGGGGCTTCCAATTCAAACAGAAATTAAAGCACTTCGCACTTACCTTGAAGGCAATGATAAGGATTCACTTTTGGATATAGTTCTTTCTTCTCTTCCTGAGGAAACACGGACTCATGGAACAGATACTCTGTTACAATTGAATCATAAGGCAAGTTCTATCAATCCCACTTACATGTATTTCTAATGCTGTTTTATTTATACATCACATGCAGTGCTTGTAAATTCCTTGATTCCCCTGTGCATATCCTCTGACTACCAATATTTTAATGGTGTGTGTACTCCGTCAAGTGTGCATGGTCTATTCTATTTTGGTATTGCTATGCTGTGCGTGTCTCTAGAAGACCTTTGTTACTAAAGATGACAGTTCGACTTGAGTGTAGCATTAACATTCCTTTGTTTGTCATTGGTTCTCTTGCTATTGTATATGTGTAGCTATCCTTTGCTGTCCTCTCTTTGTATTTATAGAGACTGGCAACTCCATTTCAGTATCTTGTTTCTAGAAGAAGACAGACACCATTGAGTAGTATGTATATTTAATATTGGTCAAATGATGTTTTTAACTTGTAGAGGATTTGCAAGATTAAACTGAGCTTATATTGGATCATGGAATCCTAAGCTTTAGTGTTTGGCCCATGATACTTTTGGTCATCCTTGTTCTTTTTTTTATTGGTGTGAGGAGGGGGAGAGGGGTACAATCATCATTGTACATGTTGATAACAATATATCAGAGCCTGATTGGATATTACGTGTCTACAGTTTGATGAACTGAAACAGACACTGCGGCACTTTAGCTTATTCCGCCAGGTGGTGGAGGCATTTTATCTCATTCATTGGCTCACGTTGCTTCACGCTTGAAGGTATCATCTTTTAAGCTACTCGAATTGTATCCAGTAGCTTGGAAATACATCCTTGGCATTCCCTTTACTACTGGGGACTTTTCTTCAGGTGAAAGGAGCTGACCAGTCAGGTGATGGTATAGAGGCCTTGATAAACAAGGTTGAAGCATTTTGGCACAAGGTAAACTTCTGGAAGCTGCCAATGCTCTTGAGGCTGTGTTAAAGGTAGCCAAGCAACAGAAATCGTCAGTGATTGGGTCCGCCATGCAAGGAACAGAGCCATCACAGAGCAAGCTTTAACGCTACTGCAGTCCTTTGCTACTTCTATTAGCATGACATAATCACTCTCTCCAACCGTTCAAGCTATGAAGAATTAGCAAGGCCGGTGTAAAACTTAGATATAGTGCTGAATGGAATGTTCTTGAAGCCGGTAACCTGTTAGCAGCGTTTTTTTACCCTTTTGCTGCAATCTGAATATCTTTATGTGTAATCGAAATAAACTTCGTTGATCATACACAAACAAACTCTGTATTCAGTGGAAAACAATCTGTATTATGAACAGTTGTCATACCATGAGTTTTCTGCTGGGATCATACACCTGTTATCTTCATATTTCTAGTGGGTGAATCTCCGACCTGGCAGGCAATAGTGAGGTAGTCTTTGGTCCCTTAATATTGATGAAATACCAGAACCGAACGGAAAACAACCGATTAGTTTGGAACCGCCTGGAACCTCACCGATTTAGCTTCCGCGTTTGAGAGAACCGAATCGATGTAGGTTCGGCTTATAGAAGCTTATAGAAGAATCGATAAAAATCAAACAGAAATGTTGTCTAATTTTATGTAGAAAAAATTAAGATTAGTAGAAATAATTAGAGACATGATTTAATTTGCTCATTATTGGTACGATAATAAGAGATAAGTAAATGGACCCTCCATTTTGTTTAATCTATTGTTTGACAACAATCTACTTATTGAGGACTGAAAATATTATTCTTCTACCCCTATTTAATTGGAGTTAATAATAAGATGAGTTCAAATCTAATTCTTGAAAGTTGAGAAGTCAATGACAACTTTCTATTTTATTGAGGATAAAATACGTAATATAGTGAAAAATGATATTGAAAATGGTAAACACTATATTAAAAAAAAAACACAAGAATTCTAATCTAAACATAAGTTAAGAAAACGGGTTTGAATCTGATGCCAACAAAATTAGGTGCCAACAATGCCAACATAGTACATTTGTATTCCAACTTAAGTTATCAGAGTACTTCTGTACTCTAACATGTATTTGCAGAGTATATTTGAACTCCAACAATACCAAATTTCGTTAATTAAATAACGTCAGAGTACTTTTATTCTCTTAACATGTTTTGCAGAGTATATATTTGCACTCCACCACAAGAATATATAACTCGTTGGAGTACTTTTGTACTCTTACATAAATGAGTGCAAATGTACTCTGTTAATTGAATTTGGAGTACAAATGTACTCTGTTAATTAAATTTGGAGTACAAATGTACTTCGTTGGCACCTAATTTTGTTGGTATTATATGCATGCCCGGAAAAATAAACCAAAAAGTGTCCTAAAATATAAAATGGTAAGTAAATAAAAATAATTTTTCCCCCCTAAAACAACAAGTAAAAATAATAGAAGAGTATGTTTTATGCTAATAATATATGAATGAATATATCTAGTATATATTAAAATATAATCATGTCACAAATATGTATACGAATTTCAAAATTAGTTTTACGAGTTTTGTTTTGTTGATCCAAACATCCAATTGCTTACCTTCCCTCGTCAGATTTACTACCATAGTGTTTGTTGAAGTGCCCAGTTGAATCTTGATGCATCAAACACTATGCTACTAAATCTCCCCAAAATTAATGGCTTCTTGAGATGCTTCTCCTCTCATTCTGATGCTATAAAGAACGCAACATCTCCTGAAACAGCCCTCAAATTATACGTCCAATTACATCAATGGAACAGTTACACCATTGTTTCTACACTAAAAGCATGCGCCTTTATGAAGAATCTCTTCATTATTCGCCATCTCCATGCCCATATCCACAAAATGGGATATAGTTCCATGTATATGTTGCCACTGCTTTGATGGGTGGGTATGTCACAACTTCGCTTAAGGATGCAGTTCAGATGTTTGAAGAAATGCCTAACAGAAATACTGTTACTTGGAACACATTGATTAATGGCTTCCTACGTGCTGGTGAGCTTGAAAGTGCAACTAGGGTGTTTGACGAAATGCCTCAAAGGGACTCTGTTACGTGGTCTACGATGATTTCTTGGCACATGAGTAATGGATATGAGGTGAAAGGTTTAGCTTTATATCATGACATGGTATTTGTTCGAGGGCTTGTACCAGATCAGTCGACGTTGGGTGCAGTCTTGATGGGTTGTGCAACTATGGGTTCAATGGGGATATTGGTCGGTAAAATGTTTCATGGGTTTGTGGTTAAGAATCGTTGGGAACTTAATGTGGAGTTCGGGACATGTTTAGTTGATATGTATGCCAAGGTTGGCTGTTTGAAAAATGCGTGTTTGGTTTTTGATATGATGAAGGGAAGAAAAAATGTGGTGACTTGGACAGCTTTCATTTGTGGCGCTGCACAAAATGGTTATGGAAAAGAAGTTCTAGTTGCATTTGATAGGATGGTAGAGAGTGGAATTCATCCCAACGAATTGACATTTACTGGGATTCTTAGTGCTTGTGCACAATCCGGATTGGTAGATGAGGGCCGTAAATACTTTAATATGATTCAAACTTACTGCTTAAAGCCAAGAATTCAACACTATGGCTGTATCGTTGACTTGCTTGGAAAGGCGGGGTTAGTGGTTGAAGCTCTTGAAATTATTAAGACCATGCCTATGGAGCCCAACGTTGTTATTTGGGGGTCATTTTTGTTGTCTTGTAAGCTGCATAAACAGTTTGACTTGGCTGAAAGTGTTACTGAGCAGATTTTGAGTGCTGTTAGACCAGAAAATGACGGAGGAGTGTACAGTCTTGTTGCTGATTTATATGTTTTAAATGATCGGTGGCATGACGCCGAAAGGGTGAGGAAATTAATGCTCAACCAACACGTGAGAAAGACTAGAGGGTCTAGTTATATAGATAGTGTTATGATCTAATATGTTTTGAATCGAATTTGGGACTAGAGGACGATATGATTCTACAGGAATGCAATTTTTAGTTTCAAACTTGGTTCTCTCATTAGAATCTCAGCGCTTACCTCCTCTTGATCACTTAAAGAGTTCTGAATTGAATTTGGGACTAGGGGATGATACTATTCTGGAGGAATGAAATTTGTTTCGAGTTTGGGCTCTCTCAATAGAATTTCAGTGGTTACTTCCTCTTGATCACTCAAATTGTTCCCGAGTAACTTGGTCGTGAATTCGTTGAAATCTAACATGGGCACATATTATTCTTTCCTTGAATCAAGAAAAGTGGAAAAGATTTGAACTTGTTTCAGCAGCCAAGACATCTTGCCCCAGTGGCAAAGCATGCTGACACCTCTAGCGGAGGTCTCGGGTTCGAGCCCTCTTGCTAGCAAGGAAAGTGGTTAGAGAGATGATTTCTCTCACTAGTTTGACGCTAGTCGCCTCTTTCCTTGAGTTTACGAATTGTATTGATGTTTGATGATTGTAATGGATTATTCGTATTACTCCCTCCATCCCAATTTCTTAGTCTCATTTTGACTTTCACGGTCTCCGAGACACAATTTAAAATGTAAATATCTTTAATTTTACAAGGGTAAAAATTATAAAAAGTTTATATTTCAAAAGTATACGATGAGACGAATCTAACAAGATTTCATTTGACTATATTATCTCTTATAAGCTAACGAGAATTTATGGTCAATTTTTTTATAATTTGACTCTTAAAATAGAAATTGGACTAACATTTGGGATAGAGGGAGTAATAAAATCAAAGGGTACCCCTTTTTTTTTTTTCTAAAGACGGGATATTCTGACACCATTGATGGTGGTGGTGGTTCTGCTAAAAGTTTGGTTTATCGGCAGGTGTCTTAGGCGTGGATGCAGTGAAAATGGTGGCTTGTTTTCTCCAAGAAGCATTGGTGGTGCTTGTGTTTCTGCTAATACCATTTTTCTTGTTGATTAGTCAACTTAATACATTTATTTGCTGTAACTAATTTATTCCTATTGTAAAAACAGGGAATAGCCTAATTCCAGACTTCCTTGCAGAGATGTTCTTGTATGTCAAAAGCTAAAAACGAATAGACCCAAAATTTTAAAGCCAAAAGTGGGCCCAAGAGTCTTTTTCAAACAAACAAGTGGTCATGATGCATCAAAGTGAAAATGAAACATATGATGATACCAGCAAAATGAGTGCAGAAGAAAAGAAAGACTATGGTGCTACTCTATGTAATAAATACAGTTGACATTAATATACAAAAATTCTCACATCATTCTGGTTACAACTTGGGAAATTACATAGATGCGCTCCTATGAAAATCCAGCTACTGTTGTAAAAATAAACATTTTAATATTAAGAAATGAACACTTTGATATATAAATATAGAAACATCGAAAAGCCTGGTTTCACCATCTATTTACATTTACTGTAAAACCAAGAAATCTTCAAATTGAATGTAGAGTAATTTCTCGTTCGAAGTTGACTGCGTCGGAAGGACTATTTGTTGGACCACTGGAATTCTATTTCCAAATTTCTTGAAGGACCGCTCTTGCTCTCGGGTAATAAAGTATACTCCCCAGAGACTGCTCCCAACATCACTACTCTGTCGATTTGGATAGTCACCTTTCCAAATGAGCTCTGCATGAGCGGATGAGGTTATAAATTAGCAAAATATTATGAACTAATTGACTGTAAGGGAGAGGAGAGAGCGTAAGTCACCTTCCCCATTTTGCTCTTGTTCTTGCATGATATATGAAGCTTCTGGCCTTTGGGAGGACTTTCAAAGGACCATGCAAAGCTTTCGTCCCACTCTGGATTAGGACCAGTAGCTACGACCTAATAACAAGAATTTTAAATTAGTATATTGAATGGATGGGAATCAGTGTAATAAAAATTTATTGACTGCCTTTAGATACCTTTGTTTGCTGAGGCGGGGTGTTTCCAAGAGTTAGCTTGCAATAGACACTTGGGTTCCCAACAGACTGTCTCATATTGTTGCCTCTCTTGATTATCACAACGAGAGTGCCTGGCAAACACTGCAATAAGAATTCTGCCTTTTCTTGAAAACGGGGCGGTCCAGATTGGATCAAGTATTGCAACAACGGAATTGCATCTGCAGCAGCAATCGATTGAGCGCGAGAAACTTCAGCAGGGCATGCTGACCAGGCTTGCCTGAGAAGAAATAATGCGTCCAACGCTGCCTCTTGTGTTGCCTCCGATCCTGTCTTTAGAGATGATACAAGATGTGGAATACTTAGAGTTGCAGGTTCTGTAGCTCTTAGTCGTGGAAAGTTTCCAAAGAGTGAATTCAGAGCCTTCAAATATTCTTCATTAACTATGCCAGTGGCCCAAAGATCCTTCTCGATTGCAGCTGAAAAGCGTAAAAATAAACCGTGCAAAATGAGATTAACTAAATTCAACTTAGCAACTCTGGTGCAAGCATTTTGGGCATGCACATATATGTTATGCCCGTCTAATTGAGGTAGTTATATACTTCAAATCAAATTTGAGACTGGATGGTCAATGGAGGACAAACACACTACGTGCGAATGACACTAGTCTACCCATGACTTCAAAAATAAAAAAGGAGTGCTAAGAGCTTTATAAAAAGGGACATTGTTAATGATCAAGGAGATAAATTTGATATAGCTAATGTAAAATTCAGAAAATTAAAAGAGGAAGAAGTATTCAGACAATTGTAATTTACCAGTGATTGCTCTGACAGTTTCACTTGAAGCATACTCCTGAATAGTATTGTTTGAGAATAGAAGCTTGATAAACATCGCAGCCTGAACTGAAGTTTCAGGATCACTTGAACCAATCAAATCCAACAGAACCTGAACACCACCTGCTTCTGCAACTGCTCTTTTATTAGACCGACTGTACATAACAAGGTTCTGCAAAGCACATATAGCAACTACTTTGATTTCTTCCGTAGGTTGATCCTCCAAGAGATTAACTAATGCCCGGCAAGCAGAGACAGCATCTGCACTTCGAGCAAGAGACTCATTCTGGAAAAGATCACCAAGTGCAAGGGTTGCAAGCAATCTTGCCTGCTGCCCTTGGGTCTGAGGGTCCAAAAGATACTGTGACAGAGGTAAAATAGCAGCCTTGGTCGCCCTTGCGTCTCTGATCTTCACATTGTTCAGCAATACCTCAAGCAACCGTGCTGCAGTTTCCTCACACTGATGAGTTCTGAGAAGGTCCAAGAGAGCCTCAATGGCACCACTTTCAGCCATCGCTTCAGCACTGGTAGAGTCGTCAGTCTCCAAAACCAAGAGAGCATTTAATGCACCAACAACCGTGCTTTCTGCTCCAGACCGGAGCAACCTTACCAACACAGCAACGGGTACTTCTAGGAAAAACTCAGAACTATACTGCAAAACACTTGATAGAACAGAAGCAGCAGACTCCCACAAGGGATGAGGCAAGGAAATATCTGCCTGCAGTATCACTTTAGACAGTTCACCAACACCACCTTCTTTTGCAATTTCATTGGGCCAATCTGCAGCAATACTAACAAGAGTTTTTAGAGCTCTTTGCTGCAATATTGGTATGCCAGAACCAAGAACACGTACTAGAGGACCAATAACTTGTTGAGTCACAGAGTCCTTCTGCAGATGCTCTTCCAAAAGCAAATGTGAAAGCAGCTCAGCAGCCAACTGTTGGACTGCTGGAGTAGGAGAATCAAGTAAAGGGATAAGGGGTTCAACAGCTTGCTGAGAGCTCAAGTTGTAATCAGTACGACATTGTGGATGCTCTAAGATATTCACAAGCACTTGCAAAGAACTATGTTGCCCTTCAGGTATAAAATCTGGTCTGGTTAACAATAGCAAGAGAGGCTCCACCACTTTTGAGGCTGATGGGCCCTTAGCAATGGTTGCATTATTTGTGAGAATCCTGAGCAGTTCGGCAAACGCAGCACAAAGGAAATCAGGTGCCTCAAGGAGGATATCAATCATGCTCTCAATAACTCCTGCCTTAACCATTTCTATCTTACAAGCAGGCCTGTCTTTTCCTAATTTCACAAGAGCTTTGGAAATTGATTCATGAAGTGAATAATTGCGACCATAAATTAGATTAACCAAAGGTATAACCGCACCATGTGCAGCAACTAGTTCAGCCAATTGCTCATCATCTAGGAGCTTATCCAATGCACGAACAACAGAATTGTGAGCGGGACTGAATTCACTAACTAATAGAGAAACCAAAGGCTCGACACAACGAGCTGCAGCCAGAGTAGATCTTATTCTCATATTTCCAAAAAGAACAGAGCACAATTCAGCAGCATTACCCTTTAGCTCCATAGAACAATCTGATAAGAGAATCCTGCAAAGGACATCTACAGCATTCATCTCAACATCCCCTACAGTAAGAACTCTAGATGGGTTTTCACTCAGCAATCTGACCAAGGCAGCGATAGCAGCATGTTGCTCTTTCTCAATACCAGTATTCAGAATTTCCACTAAAGGTAGGATAGCTTTCTTTGCAAACTCTGCATTCCTAATATGATCTGCTGAAAATAGGTTTTCCAAGGCTTTGGCTGCACTGTACCGTGCTGCTCGTCCTCCTAAACGTAATACAGCAACAAGTTGACTGACAGATGCAAATGCTGATTCATGTCTACGTATTTCAGGAGTGCTAAACAAGATGCCTAAAAGATCAGTAGCTGCTTCCTCCGTAGCATCTTGTGGGCTTAAAGAAAGATACTTTGTCAAAGCTTCCAAAGCCCCTGATTCTACCATCACAGTTTTGTTTGAAGGGCAGTCTCTTGCAAGCTGAATAAGGAGACCAAGGGATAAAAAGGGGGCTCCTGGACGCTCAGGAATCGGTTTGAGTAAATCGACTAAAGACGGTATAGCTTTCCGCGAAGCTGCACCATCCTTAATGTCATCAACTCTAAACAACCTCTCGAGAGCAACTTGATCTGGGTAGCGCAACAATGAAAATTCCTCGGATAACTCCAATAGATCATAAATGTCAACATCAGCACAACCTAGCGAAGCTATAAGTCCAGCAGCTGCACCAGAATTCGCAACAGACAGAAGAGTTCCCCTGCTCCCATTACAAACAAGATTCGCAATAGCTTGTGCAGCAAAATAACGAGTGACCGGGTCTTCTAACCTTAGTACATTAGCAAGTACAGGTATAACTTTCAAAGTACCATGCTCGCGAGTGATATCTCTATCCTGAAACAGCACAGCTAACAGCAAGGGGCATATCCAAATGGCATTATCCTCATTGAGATCAATCTGCGTTAGGTACATATAAAAGTTATCAAAGAGCACAACTTATATGTTCTCTTGAAGTATGAGGAATAGATGAATTCCATACTTAATATCAACATAAGAAGCTAAGAGACCACCTGAACAGGAAATATGTATTAAAGGAAATTAAAAAGTCGCTAAAAATGAACTATTGAATTACCTGGGAATATATTGATGAATTTTGAGAGACTTTGTCTATAATAATTTCAACTGCCCCTGCCTCCATAATCTCAGATTTAACATTGTCATCATGGCTAGCAAGAACAGAGAGTAACCATATAGCTATATTAATACCACTGATAATGGATGTATTTACCCTAACACTTCTCTCAGCTTCTTCTGGATGCCTCCTTAGGCTTACTGCATATCTGCCTCTTTGATCCCCTGAAGGCATAAACTCCGATGACTTCATCATCACAACAAGAGACTGGATGAGTGAGGAGCAAGAATTTGTATCGTTAAGTTCTTCAACTAGTCTATGGTGATTCACTTTGGCAGTGCATGCAAGTAGTGCAGCTCCGCCAATCTTGACCTTTGGGGCTGTAGAACTTATTACTCTTCTTGAAATTGAGGAAATGCATCCGGAGGCAGAAGAGATAGTGCTTCCAAGAATATAGGGTTGTGACTGGCACAGCCGTGAGAGTATTTCTATAGCCTTATCTTGCAACACTGGGGTGACATTGGCAATGCAGAAAACGATTGGTCTGATACTGGTAGGAAATTCAGCAAGAACTATCCAAGCAGGTTTGATATCTTCACTTTCCACTGATGAGCTTGAGAGCAAGGAAAGAGCATCTAGTGCTTCTGATGTATCAATGGATCCATCATCAGCAAATTCCAGAAAGGAAACCAGTGCAAGAACTGTTCCAACACGATTAACACAAGCAGTTACCTCAAGATCAATATTGCGTGAGCTGAGAAAGCGACCAATAGCGGCTGCAGCATGCACTTTTCCACCACTTGTGCCTTCATGCAACACTCTAGTGGCAGGCACAATAATATCTTCAGGAAGAGTTGTTTCGGAAATCTCAGCATCTAAAAGAAGATTTGCTAAAGCACAAGTTGCTTGCTCGGAAACATCGAAAACAGAAGATTTAGCTAGCTTCACCAAAGAAGGAAGCATATCTTTGGCTAAGGCAGCCACATCCCGGTTCTCTTTAATTGAAAGGAATATTGCTGCAAGGCAACGGCAACACTCTATCAAAATGCCATCTCTTTCAATTTTCAGGAGCTTTACAAGTGACCAAAGAGTCTTTACAGAAAGAGTACTCTCACGCAAATCCTTCCGGAGGTTAAATATTCCGGCAAGGGCAGAAGCAGATTTAGCCTGTGTCTCCTCCCTTGTTGAGCTTAAGATTTTGACCATTGTCTCAATAGCATCATTTGGAGCACTACCTTCACGCAAGAGGTCCTTAAGTGGTGCCACTGAGAGTAAGCTTTTCAAGGCATCTAAGACATAAATTTTAGATTCAGGCAGATCGCTGGTCAACAATGCAGTAAGCTGACTGATTGTTGCGGTGTCTGATTTGTGAATCAGATGGTTTAATGTTTTTGCCGCGATCTCCTTTCCATTGGAACTCCCATTTTTCAAAAGCCATAAGAGAGCCGGAACAGCATCAGCACTCTCAACACATTCTCGAATATCTTCACTATGGTTGCAGAGATTTCCAATAATTGATGCGGAGTCTTCCTTAGCCTTTGCAGACCCAGTCTCTAGGATTTGAACTAGTGGGGGTATTCCACCTGCAGCAGTAATAGCCCATTTACTTTCATCATTCTCATTGCAAAGAAGGGAAAGCAATGCAACAGCACACTCCTGCTGCTGCTCAGATGAAAGTCCAAGAAGGGATATTAACATTTGAATTCCTTCACGACCTTGAAGAGAGTGCCATAAGGTTCCTTCATTGTTGCAGAGAGTTAGCAAAGACCTGACCAAATCATCCTGAACTTCATTTGTTGCCATTGTTATCAAGCCAACTAGAAGACGCTTTGCATCAGAATTAGCAAGTTTCTTCGACAGCACCGTGTTCCCATACAAACTGGCAAGGGCTTCTATGACTCGTTCCTGTACCAGAAACTGCGAGTGTGGTTTAAACTGCTTAATAAGTGTCTGTTCTACTTCTAGTGGATTTGATGCTCGAGCAGTCTCAGCCTTTATATCATAAATCATGAGAGCAGAGGCTAATGCCCCTAATGTGTCAGCTGCTTGTGCAGGGGAAGAACATGATTCAAGGCTCTGCCCCAGGCTGGAGATGACATAAGATAAGCCACCAGAAATGTTTGCTAGGGCGCACATAGCATTCTCCTGCAAAGCTTGGGCATGCTCGCCCTGCATAAATTCTTTTGAAGGTGCTATAGTCGCATTTATTAAAGCAGGTATACCATTACAGCTGGCTATCTCTCGCTTGGCATCTTTGCTCTGAGCAGAAAGAGACTTGAGAGCAGCAGCAGCTTCTGCTCTGACAGACGCTTCATTACCAGGGACCAGAAGTTTGAGAAGTTGTTTCGTAGCCTCTGCATCCAAAACTTTAGAACAAATAGATGCATCTGCCATCATCATACAAGCCAGCAGAAAGCATACATGTGCTTGTGTATTTGGCTGTCCAGTTGAAAGTAATTTGACAAGTATATCTACTCCTCCAGCTTGTATTGTTGCAGACCAAAATCCTTCAGTGTTGATAGACAGGTACCGTAGAGCTCCAGTTAATAACTCATCAACCAGGTTTCCTGCCTTTAGTCCCTTCTGTAGCTGTTGCCAAAGTACTGGGACAACCCCTTCAGTAGAAAATATTTTAGAGCCAACATGATCCTTTGCTCCACCTTGAGAGACGGCATATATAGTCTTTGCTGCTGCAATTTGAGCTTCCGCGGAGCTAGACTTGAGAAGGCTGAGCAATGGAGGGATGCAGCCTCCAAGTAGAACCTTTACTCTCAACTCATTCTCCTTACATAGAGAACCAAGTACTGTAGCAGCCTGCATTTTTATACCAAGTGAGCCAGATCGTAGAAGAGATACAAGTACCGGAACAGCCTGAGAATGTGATCCAACAGCACTGAAAGCATTATCGTGTGTGTCAATAAGCTCAACTAATTTCTGTAATGTATGTTCTTTCTCCTGTACAGATGACGAGTTCTGCCTCAATTTCTCAATGCATTGAGCAACAGTTGCTAGTGTACCATCAGGATCCTCCATTGTACTACGGTCCCTGGCAGTAACCAGACAGAAAATGTAAACATATAAGAATGACAGCCACATCTGTCCTTGAACCCATAATGAATTACAATTTTTTCACAAATACAACCAAGGTTGAAAAAGCTGTTGGGTATAAACAAAATGAGGTCTAAAGATGTGGGACTATGTCAGAAGTTTGCATCTAAATGACAAACTCAGTACGAGAGCGTCGAAGTTGATATATCTCATGTTAATATAGCTGTAAGCTATATCTCGTGTTTATAGTGTAGTTCAAACAACAACATGCATTTCCGATGACTATATGCAAATATAACAGTGAGGTCAGAGTTTCAATGATTTTGGTTATCTGAGAGAATTCATGATTAATGTGAAGGTATGAAGCCACTCCAGAAAGATATTTGACATCCGAATGAAGAACCTAGGTTTACTTCTTGAAATTTATATATTCTTACTTTGGGAGCATGGCAATTGCTATATCACCCTAGAACGGTTACTCCAATGACTACACATTACCAATGAACATATGAAAATGCGGCTTATGCTAAGAAAATCACGATATTCTTTGTAATGTAATGAAGTCAGTTTATCCATAGACATCACAACCTAGCTGTAATAACAAGTGTGAAACTATTAGGTGAATTGTACAACTTGCAGGTGCACACAAGAATCATAATCCGAATTTTCTTGGGATTGCATTTTGGGAAGTCCGATTAACAGGCTTTCATCAGTCATATATTTTCTTTCCTATTTTATCCCAAATGTCCAGATGCAGTTCTATACAGACTTTTTGGGTGGATGCCAAAAAATGCGAAAGGAGTAGATTAAATTGTATCGATTCAATTATGTGGTAAGTATTACTTCACTGAAGTCAAAGAGTCCAAATCCAACTGTGATGAAAGGAGTACAATTATTGACACTACGGAACATTTTTAATGAATTATCACACATACCGTGAACCCATCTTTACAAGGGCATTTGGTGTTCGAGACTCCGAATCAGGTCTAGCCTCCCCATTTTTCTCCTACAACGCACCAGACAAAGTAGTATCAGAATAACAAAAGTTAACTTCCAAGTATAAAAAGCAGTAGAAAACAACCAATATGTTCAAGAACCAAAATGATTAACTTGCAATAGTCACTCAATTCCACATTGGGGTTCCATTCCAAATTATTGCATAACAAGCGCAATGCAACACGGCCTATTCTGCAACTAAACTACGATTGATTATAGCTGTCATAATAGTAACCAGTGATCACCAGAAACGAAAAATGAAAGAAACGGCAAGAGAGAGCTAGAGCAAAATTTGGTATCATAAGCGATTTAATTCAAAGGTTGGTGTAATAACAACACCAACAGATACATTAAAGCAGATGATCTAGCATTGGTTATTCGAGACGTACGCAAAGCAAAACACAATCTCAAAACTCAGATCTTATTGAAAACAATGATAACGAAATTCGACATTCTTGGTAAGCAACATACCAATTCACCACTTGAATAGCCATTGCTGCTGCTGCTGTTGCTGCCATTAGTGGCAGCATACCTCCTACTCACAGTAGCCGCCAGCTTCGAATTGGATTAAGATCTAAACCTTTCAACAACTGAGCAATCAAGCTCAGATTCTCCAGCTTCTCCACCTACATAAACCCATTAATCTTTAATTAAAAATTCAATCTTTAAAGCAAAACCAACGAAAGCAACCATTCAAGATTCAAATAAAGTAGCCATTTGAAAGCAGAATTTAATCAGTGAGGAATTGCATAAAGAGAAAGACTGCATTGACTTGAAAGTCAATCTGAGATCTTATAATTTTACCTAAAGATTGAGAGTGAATGCTACTTGTTGAAATGGTGAGGTTGGTACACTGATAATCAAATATAGGAAGTTGTTATATTTTCTGAATTTTGGGAGTAAAAATGGTCATAAAGATACCATCTATTTAGGACAATAACAATGATCGATGATACATTTTCCATTTCAGATTGACGTTTTAAAATTGGTATCAAACTTTCACCATAAATTATTTTATATTCTTTAATCTGAAAAATATAAAATTGATGTAATTGATTTCGTTTTTCAAAATATTTTCGTAATATGATTTTTTGTAATTTTTTATAATGTAAATATAAAGTAATTGATGATTAAAGTTGTGTTTCGAAAAGATGAAGTGAATTTAAGTGGACGGAGGGAGTATTTCATACTTAATATCCTATTGGTATCTCACCCGATAGCGGGATTCTTGCTAGAGAGAATAATATTATTTCATAGTTTGTTTATTAATTGTTAGTTTACCCCAAAAAAAATGCTAGTGTGTGAATATGGTGAAATAATAAAATAAATGATTGGTCTATAATGTACATTAATGAAATTAGTCACTGTGAACAGTCAATATTGTACGTACGACCATTTTGTTAGTTAATTTCCTTTATCCAAAAAATTAATGGACAAAAAAAATTTCGTCAATGATTTAAATTAAATCAATAAATTTAAATAGTTAAATGAATTTAATTGATATTTTTCTAAAATAGAGGCAAAAAATGAGATTGATTTTATTAATCTCCTATGATTACAAATATTTTTAATCTAAGATTTTATTTAGGTAATTACCAATTAAAATAGATTTATGAGTAAGAAAAGATAGCTATCAAATTAAAATATATATAAAAACTAAGAGAATGAGATGTGATTTTGTTAGCTATAGATATTATGTATAGTATAAATTGATAAAGTACAATTTTATTTTGTAAATTAGTGATGAGAATTAGTGAATTACCAGTATTGAAGATGAATTGAAGAGTATTATAAATAACGACTTAGCTCGATACTACTTTTATCTTCTTTTTTGTAAATTAGCTATGAAAATTACAATTACTGAATATAATATTGAAGAATATAATAAATAACGAATACAGAAATGGTTAACTAAGCAACAATTAAAATATATATACTACACATATATTAGTAGAGTTAATATGAATAAACATGCTTCTACGATTTAGCGAGGATTGTACCAAAACCTCATAGTAAAAGCTCTAGTTAGATATCACTAGACTAAAATCGTGGTAAAATCATAATGATAAAAACAAACATAGTTTAAAAATTAAAACTATTAAAATTTAGAAAATGAGAGACAAAGAACATGTGAAATATGTGAAGGAAAGTACAATATATGATGGAGTATGAGTAAATCATTGAGAAGCCAACCGACAATGACAGAACTACTCTTCTACTGCGTTAATCCCAAAAGAAGCTTCTCATTTATGGATGTTGCCCAACAACTTTACCAAAATTTCGGTTTTTATTTTTCCAAAAACTCACATCAAATTGGATCAACTTCCAAAACATTAACAATTTATTTTATCAATTAGACTAATATTTACACTTCGTCTATATTATATGCTGTTTTTCTTTTTTGGTAATGGCTAGTTTGTTAGCCGACTTTATAAATATTAAGATGTGCATCGTATTTATTGTAAAATTATAGAGTATAATATCTCTGTTAAATTTTAAAATGTTGCACCCCACCTTCTTGATAATTTTGGAGTTAATATATACTCCCTCCATCCCTAATTGATAGGGACGTTTGACTTTGCACAAAATTTAAGAAAATTTTGAATTTGTCTCTTATAAATAATTTTCCCTCCACTTAACTCTCTCACAATTAGTCAAAAAGAGAATCAATTATGGAATTTCTAAAAAAGGAAAACATCCCCATCAATTAGGGATGGAGGGAGTACTTTACTTGTCTATTTAGTATGTAGAATTGAGAAATAATGTTCAAAATTTTTATTGAGTGATAAAATATCATTATATTCCTTCAAATTATTTTAGATGACATTGCAACCTTGAATAAATTTAATTATATTACAACATATAGTAAAATAGATATTATAAAATACTTTCTAAAATATAATCATATCAATTTTATACTTATTAAATATTAAATGGACAAAAATTATGGTATAACAATTAAAAAAATATCGATGTATTAGTACTTAAGTTTATATAATATAATCGCTGAAATTGTGTTCGTTAGTTATTTTGTAACATACTGCAACAATAGTTATTTTTTTAATTGTTAGATTTTTATTTATCTGTCGAACTTCGCTAATAATTGGTGTTCACTTTCCTCGCTCTTCAATATCTTGATAGGACCTTTATATTAGTGGTGTTGATGGTGGTGGTGTTGTGAAGAGAAGAAGAAGAAGAAGAACAAGAAAGATGAGGTGCTATAATCCTTTCACGAGAAAGAGATAGAGGATATAAACAAAAAAGAAAAAAGAAAAATTAAAATGAAAAAAGGGGAGGGGGTGGGGGGGTGATGGGGGTAAACTGCCAAATTTCTCCTGGTCAAATAGTCATATCCATGTTCCTCTTAATAATAACCATATTAGATAATAGATACTCATTCATGTGGTTTACTAATTACTATCACATGGTAAACAAACACAAGAAAATGATTAAATGAGTATAGCTAGTATAGTATAATTATATATGAACATGTAACATGGAAGGGATTGAATCTGGAACATGGGTCCTCTGTTGCACAGGAATCTTCAACTTTATACTTTAAGGAATAATTAATTACCTGAATTTACTAATCAATGACTTGGTCCGATCTCCTTTTACGACCAATAAATACTCTTATCTTAATTATCTAAAAAATATTCTCATCTTTTCTAGTTTCCTTATATAATAACAACTTAAATCTGAATTTAAAGTTTTGTTTATTTGCTCATTAATCATTATTAAAATAAATTTCAAACAAATTCGACTTTGATCATTATTAAATTTCGAACGGAACCGATATGAATCGAACCGATTTCGGTTCCGTCTGTCGTAGAACCGATTAGGTCGGTTCGGTTCGGTTCTTTTTTTTTTTTTTACCAAAACCGAACCGTGCACATGCCTACCCTGAGTCATCATCTGGAGTTAAATCGTGAGATGTGAATCAAAGGGTGAGGGGCTTGAGTTTGCATGTTTACCACTATTTGCTAGCAGGACTCAGTAGGAGATTCTGTCTCTGGCAGGACTGAAACTTATATATGTCTTGCGAATAGGTTACTCTGTCAACACATTAGCTCCCATACTCTTTTTCAATTAAGCTATGGCTTAGAGGCTATAATTTTTATTTTCTCATTCTACAATTTGACAATATAATGAAGAAATGTTGTCATTTTAGTTATGTTAATATCTTCATTTTTCATATTAATATCTTTGTTATTTTCAATAAGAATTGAAACATTAAATAATGATGTAATAATTTTTGTAATTAAAGGTCCATTCCTTCATTTCTAAAGAATCAATTGTTGAGATTTTTTTCTTGTTACATTCTACATATTAATAATATGAAAATTAAAACACTTTCAATCAGTCACAAACCCAAAACTATTTTACTATCAAATATTTAAAATTAAAATTATTGTGCTCTACCAATTATCAATAATGAACCGACAATAAACAAAATTCTACCAATTAAGGCTTTCATTATTTCATAGAAACTTGGCTTACTAATTCGTAAATAAGTTAGGAGGGACCAACTCAGCTACTACAATATTTTGTCTTTATATTACTTATATTATTACATATGGAGTTTCTTTAAAACTCATGGTGGGCCATGCACCCATGCCCCCTCCTTCCGCTCCTGATCGTTACTAGTATAGAATAATAACATACAATTCAAGTGAAAGAAAAACACGAAAATAGTGATCGGAATAATAAGTAAAACAAAACATAAAGGGAGTAGTATGCCTATTTCTCTTAAAATGAGAAGTGATATGGATGGATTATTGATTCAAACATAAATTGTACATACAACACCAAATTACTTATATACATGAATAATTGATATATACCAAGCTTAATATCACCTCAAATTTACACATTACATCACATAAACTAATTTAATCTGTGAATAGATTACAATGACTTGAGTAGTGAAAGAAAGTTGTTGTGGAATGGATCTGAAATGTGCTCAACAAGGTTCTGTATAGGACCTTTACCCGTCAAGGCTGCTTGGGCGGAGAAACCTAACCAAGCAACCATAGCGAGTCTTCCATTTTTCAGTTCTTTTACCTTTAATTCCTCGAAAGCAACAGGATCTTCCGAAAGGTTCAATGGATCGAAGAGGAATCCACCAGGGTAATTTATGTCGCCTGGCAAGTAAATACCCAGAGGTTCTAGTGCCTCGATACCACAGTATCTTGCATACTCAGGACCAACCTGCATGATCAGAAAGATGAGTGATAGACAAACAATGGATAGGCAGCCAGAACAACTTACTAACTTACTAACTGCTACCAAGCGAGTACACCTTCGTGTTTGATTTAGTTAAACAAGTACATAAGCGGGAAGTAAATCCATGCCAGTGGAGGATTGGATGAGGGGGTGAGCATACACACGTTGCAAAGGAGGATTTTCTTGACCGTTAAATGGGAAAGAACAAGCCACATCTTAAATATCCAAGTAAGAGAATACACTTTCTCTAAATATGATAGATTTACACGCACCCAGCAACGATATATAACCTTGTTACACTTCAATAGGCAGTAAGAACAACATAGCAACTGCTATCGTTGTCATCACAGAGGAAGTTTGGCTAAACTCTCAAAATTCTATATTTTATTATGCCGAAGTTCAATACTAAGAAAAGCTCCCAAACATCCTCTATAACTGCTCTCCAGTGCTATCATCAGGTGTGAAAGTCACGTGTACATTCATCATGTCTTGAATATCATCTGAACGAGCAGAAATGGGAAAACAGATGCCATAAAGCAGGAACCGGGATTACTCCTCAGAGTCTGATTAGAAACATGCCATCCGACCTTCACCTAGATAAAATGCCGGTAATCCCTATACTACCCGTATGATATCTTCTTGTACCTATAGGCTATAGCAAGCAACTATATCTAAACTAATCACTTCTTATAAACAGAAGACAGGATTAACAAATAAATTAGGCCATTAAGATCACAACTGAGAGAAAATACTAGCATAAAAATTATAAAGACGCTACCAAGTGAAGTATTTTTACCATTAGAAGAGCTTGACATATGGCTATGATAATAACCCCCTGGCTTCCAGCCAAATGAAGTCCAGGAATACCAAGATAGTCAAGCGTATCACCCTGGTAAAAGTTGGAAGAATTGTCACGTGCGAATTAAACTCACTTTGTTAAACTTTCGAAAGTAGACACTAGGAGGTGGTGATGGGAGCCAAACCAAGAAACACGAGCTCATATGTCCAGCTGAGCACAGCGATACTATCATTAACAAATTATTCAGTCTTCCAATGAGGCAACAAACTTTTCCTAAAATTGAGTAGAGAATCTGAAAGTATTTACCTAAGAATTCGAAAGTATCTACTTAAGCTTAGCTTACCTTAAGCTTCGAATAGCCCACCCGCCACCAGACAGGTTCAGTAAAATGAAAAGCCCCTACGAGGTCTAGCACCTCGGGGACTAATGCACCTAGGGCACCTAGCATAGCCCACCGAGCATGCAATACTTCTAAGCTGTAAGATGATACAATGTAGAACGTAAGTTACAATGATTTAGATAACAATACAACTTGAAAGCTTTAAAGAAGACATACTTAAAGTAGTTGTTCAAGGCCTCAGGGTCCCTGCCTAGACTAGCAATATCAAAACCATAGTCTGCAGGTAGTTCCCCTCTCAGGTGTGCAGGATATTCATATGAAATTGGACCCAGCCAACGAGGCCGCTTTTCTCCATACCAAATGCTGTAAATTGTAATCAAAACGTAATCATTCATCTTCCAAATCAATATACTACTACACATCTGTTTTACATATTATTGATAAAGTACTAATGTTGGGCGTCATAGTGTGATCGGGGAGGGTGCACCCCGCCACGATAACAACAAATGCAACTACCAAAATTGAGTTGATCCTAAGTGTTTAACTACCTCCCTTTCCTAGCCTTTTCAGCTAAAGCTTCAAATCTTGAAGAATTCTCAACTGCGGACTTCTTTTCGTCTTCCAAACGACTCCGAAGAGACTCTCCAAGCGGACTATTAGCTATCGCTTTCACTGCAGTGAATGGAATAGCAGAGAACACCAACACCCCAGCAACCTGCATACAGAAAAAGATTGTCCATCTTAGTTCAAAATTAAAAAAAAGTCAATATCAGAAGTCAAATGGATAAGTATTTTGACCTCTTGCCATGAAGCTTTGAATCTGGAAAATTGGGTATTTTGGTTCCTTTTTACTATCAAATATTTGGATGATGAGCATGAAGATGGGTGGCAAAGGAAAAGGGACATAACTACTTTTTTTTGGGTCTCAACTACTAATGTAACTGGTATAAGAATAAGTAGTGTTCACATTAGATTTATTATTATTTTTTTCTCGAAAAATCAATTGGATATATGACTTTTTCAATTTAGGAGCTACTTTTAAGTTTTTCAAAAATTAAATTTCTTATTTATACTCCTCAAATTAACTATTTTTATATTTTTAACTTCAAATTGAAGACGAACTCAAATTATTTAGATATTGAAGACACTTAAATTATTTCAATATAAAATGAAAATAATAAAATTTGAAAAATGTTAATAATTTATATTTTGTTTGAACGAAGATGAAAATAATAAAACTTAAAATGAAAATATATTTTAAAGCTCCATTATACATTTTTAGCTCTAATATAAAATAAATTAATAATTAGTATAATTTTATTCTATAAAAGCAAGATGAAAATAATAAAATTTGAAATGAAGTAATAAAAATTGATGTAATAAAAGAGAACGGCAAACTTGGAGAGAGTCCCGATCTTTACACCACTAGGCGGCGGTTAACCGATTTGGGAGAATTTTGAATTTTGTATATTTATTTTGTCTGTTTTCGATTTTACCTTTTTAGATAGACAATGGTAATAATAGTACGGTTAATGGCCGTAGCAATCACCTATGTTTGCTGAATGTTTCCAGTCAATCACATGTGTTTTAAAGTGTTCCGTTCCATCACCTATGTTTCAAAAGTTTCCACTCCATCACCCATTCCGTTAACGAACCGTTAAATATGTCATGTGACTTTTTGCAGGGGCATTTTAGTCATTTTACATTCTACTATGTTTGTTATCCATTCCATCACCTCATCTATGTTTGTTAAATGTTTCCAGTCAATCACATGTGTATTAAACTGTTCTATTTCATCACCTATGTTTTAAAATAAATCTCACTTGATCACGAGTATATATAATTATAATAAATACAATTATATATATTAAATTATACATCGAATAATATTAAGTAAAATTATGTTTATATATATTATATATATATTAAATATGATTAGATATTAAATATATATATATTAAATATAATTATATATACAAAATAAACATGACAAATATTAAATATATATGATATATATTATGTATGTAATAAGTAACTATATCTATATAAATAAAAGAATATAAGTCGGACCAGATATCAACTTAGAAATAAAATAACTTGAACACTATGTAGACTAATGTTTCCCCAAGTGTGAGATCGTATTTAATATATATATTTATAGTTATTTTATATATAATTATAATTTAATATATATAATTATATTTAATATCGATATATATAATTATATTTAATATAAGTGATGAAATGGAACACTTTAAAACACATGTGATAGAGTGGAACATTTTAAAACATAAGTGATTGACTGGAAACATCCTATAAACATGGGTGATGCATTCTAAACATTGTAGCATTTGAAATTACTAAAATGCCCTCCCCTAAATGTCATGTGCCATATACGTGACCAATTTAACGGAGCTTCAACGGAAATGTTAACGGAGTGACCAAGTGGGACTAATTTTTAAACATAGGTGATGGAATGGAACACTTTGAAACACAGGTGATTGACTGGAAACATCCTATAAACATGGGTGATGGTTCCGGCCATTTGCCGATAATAGTAAATAAAGTTGCATGTCGAGGGAGGTTTAATTAGTGTTTTCTTTTATAGTTAAATGACTATTGTCCCCTATTTATAAATCTAGTATTTGAGGAAGGTTTAGATAGTTAAATGACTTTCTTGTCTCGTATTCATGTAGTGTTTCGATTCAAGATTGTGCTGTTTGGAGGCTACCGATTTGAAAGCTATGTCCACCACGATTTCAATGGCAATCGTATTTCCCGGCAGCTCCCTAAGATTAACACAATAACCAACAAACACATCTACTCGTGACCCTTGATTAACAAAGCTCTTCTATATGAGAAACAAGGTTATGCAAAGGTCAATCTCATTAACAATCACATAATGCAAATTTTTGAAACGGTAATGACATTGCTCCGTTTGGTCGTCATCCAACATAATAAGGTATATTAAAATATATACAAAATATGCAAAAGTAGCTAAATGAGGTCTGCATTTGGAAGACTGTTCGAACCTCACTTGAATGGTGATAGCCTGTATTTGATTTTTGTTCTCTAAGTTAGGCATCCAAACTTCATCTCGGCCGGTTTCCACTGTAGATTTCTACGAATTTGATGTCATATACAAGGGTCGCGTTTCCTGGTATATTACAGTCCCCTGCAAAAGAAATTTAGGCGCATATAAGCATTCGCGTACTATATTTGTGTTGAAAACAACCCAACCAAAAATCTTCTACAGAGCATTTTGCTTCCGTTTATGCTGACAAGTTGGACATCATAGAGCATTTGCAGTCAGAAAAGCGAGATGATTCTCTAGATGTGTAGCAAGAAACGATGTTTCAGGAGTTCTGACGAAGATAATTGCAGAATGTATGGACTACTTGTTTTGTTTTTCTGTGATTTCCCTTGTTTAATACCATATACCGAAATTTGCATACCTGAAAAGCAACCGGCAGGTTCTGGTCCGTACGCCAAATTTGGAGGTATCACAAGCTTTCGCTTTCCACCTACAAAAAGACTAAGATGAAGCTCCCCAAGGAACCATAAGGAGAAAGGTGATAATAGCAAGTATAAATGGATGTTCTCTGTATGAGCTACATGTTACCTTTTTGCATTGGTGGTACTTCTTCATCACCCATAATTCCTTGGTCCAATCCCTTAATGACCTACATAAAACAAAATTATCAGACGTGCCCTCCAAATTATGAATATTGTAGAATGTTAGCGCTTCAAGCTCGCAAAAACAAAATGAGCCACGAATCACGAAGCAATTTGGGAACCAGTGAAACACTCAAGTCCAGCAACTCATGCAACTATCAGTATAAACTAAAAAGAGAGATTATGGACCTTCAAACTGAAACTCAAACTTTACAAGTTTTTCTGGTAAATGCCAAATAGTACATAACTACATATATAAGCTATTCAATAGGTGACATATCATTCATGAATGTGCAGATATTATGTAGTATAATGTTTGACTTTCCTCCTATCGTTAAATTCATCCTCGTAGGACAATCATCAAAATTGTCCTAAGATCAAACAAATAACAAAAGCTTAAACATGACTTCCATTTATTTGATTAAGAGTTGATGTCAGAGTAGTACCTTCCTTACACCAATGCGCATAGTCAGGGGTCTCCCGCGCTGGTAAGTACTGTCAAATACAGTTCCATCAGCAAAACGTGCAGTATAATGTACCTAATTCGACAAGAACAGGTAGGAGGAGTAGACGAAAGTCAAGTTTGAGAATTCGAAAGATAGATAATAGGAAGTCACTCTTCAACATCTTAACAAATCTAATGCAAGAAGGGCTATATTTTACATTTCATTTGTCAAACACCCTCAGTCTCCTTCTCTTATCTGTTATGTTGATACAAATACATCTTAACATTTTTTTTGACAGAGTGATCAAATCAAAGACTTTTCGAAACATTGATCGAATGAGACATATTGAAATGTGATCGAATGGTAACATGACAAAAACCATATGTGATCAAACGTGCTTCAGCCTACACAAAAACGAAAAGAAAATTTGAAGGACTAATTATATTAACTAAAAATTGAGTGGACAAGTAACGGGAATGGTTGTAGTCGAATGTACTGACATTGATAAGCTCACCCCGAGGAGGCTTGACTCCAGAACCAACATCAAGATCACAATAACCGAGACCAGAGCGAACATAGTTGAGTTCACAAGGAGGGTCAGCAACAGTAGCATAGTAGTTGAGCCTAGTGGCATTTGCCTCGAGAGGCGTAGGAACAACCATGGATGCTGCAGCCAAAAGGCCAACACCCAATTGCAATATATGAGTCTTGTTCATCATTACATTGTTGTTTTGGCTGTTATTATTGGACATTGATGATGCATTTTTACTAGCTTTGAAGTTCATTGGAATGGTGAGATTCTTGAAAGTGAAGGTCTTAGGATGAAGTTGTAATGAAGAAGGATTTGGGAGAGTAAGCAGAGCCATAGTTGTTAGTTGCTGAAATCTTGTACGTTCATGTAACAACTTTGAAGGGATTAAGTTTGTGCTTATCTTTCGTGTGTGGGCTGCAAATTGCCATATTTGATATGGCTATGCCAACTCACAAGCTAACAGATGGTAATTCGGAACTCGTTCGTGATCCGACTAGGAAAATCCCGACTCGTTATCCGTCCGTATTCTTATCGAGGATACTCGAGTAAAAAAATTTACTCGATAGCTTATTGGATAAACCCGAATCCGCTCAATTACCTGCTCGTTTATTTTTTATATTATATACTTATATATAATATATATTATACTTTAACTATAATTAGTTATAATGACCAAATAAAAGTATAAAACTAGTATTGAAAAAAAAGTCACATTTGCATTTCAACAATTAAATATTGTTGGAGAAAATCCTAGAATAAAATTTTTAAATAGAAATTCGGGGTAAATCAGGCACCCGCTCGTTTCCCGGCGCGACACTCGTATCCTTACCAAGCAATACGATGGTAATATGTTTACTACCTAGCTCGATAGCACCGGATAATTACCTGCTCGATATAGTTCAAACCCGACCAAATAACTCGATATACGCTCGTACCCGACTAGTTTGGAGCACTATTTAGGAAGGTAGTTTATTCAACTAAATCAAAGTCCATTGGATTAGGAGCCACTACAATTTGCCCACGTCACATTCTCCCGGGAAGCCGTGTACCAAAATCTTCGTTTTGGATAACAGAAAAAATCCAAACCATAAACACTCAAAACCAAAAATAAAGCAACTCAACACCAAATCCACCACCACAAATTCACCAATGTCGACCCTTCAACTCCTAACCACCCTCACAGATTCTTGTTTCACCAGTTCCACATTGTCACATTCTACAAAACGAGCCGTTTCGAGGACCAAATGGAGCTGTATATCTCCCAGCGCTTCATATTCTGCTGATTCCGCTGATTCATGGAGCAGAAGGAAGTTGATTAGTGATGCTGCGATAACATTGTCGGGAGTTTCGGGTAGTTTATTGTTTGGTGGAAGTGCAGCCTTAGCTGGTGATGAAGGACTTTCCGAATGGGAGCGGGTGTATTTGCCTATTGACCCTGGTGTTGTTCTTCTTGATATTGCTTTCGTCCCTGATGACCCTTCTCATGGTATGCTACCCAGGGCCGGTCCAGATATTTTCGAGGCCGAGTGCCAAAAGATTTCAAATCTCTAGTAACTCATTATTAGTATAACTTGCTAATTTGAAAAAATAATAGACGCCTAAATCATTTCATAATTTTTGAAATTATTAGGACAAATATACGCCTAACAATATTTTACATTGATCGTGTCTTGAAGGCTTCCTGTTAGGTACCAGACAAACGTTGTTAGAGACGAAAGATGGAGGAAGTACGTGGACCTCACGTTCGATAGCCTCTGCTGAAGAGGAAGATTTCAATTACAGGTTCAATTCAATCAGTTTTAAAGGAAAAGAGGGATGGATTATTGGCAAACCAGCTATTCTTTTGTACACTTCGGATGCAGGTGAAAACTGGAAGCGGATACCATTAAGTACTCAACTTCCCGGTGACATGGTGAGCTGAGCCGAGTGTTATTTATTGTTACTCTTTCATTTGAATTTTGATAAAGTATTGATGCTTCTGAATTATACTCAATAGTTACTAAATTCATCTTTCGTAAACAGAAAAGAGGCATTCGCTTTCATGACCTTTAACTTATTTATTGCAAAATTGTAAGTAGTTGGGGTCTCCAGAACAAATTGAAGGTGTTATTGCAAAATTGTATGATCGTTAAGAATCCATGGGTTCCTACTTAAGTCTATTGATGATAGGCGGAGTAGCCGATGATCTTCTAAATCCACTTGTACTTTCCAAATCTTTCAATGTGGAACTTTTTCCACAATGATCTGTGCTTCTCTCATAAGATATGTTTTTCAATTATATTGTCTCATATCATTAAATCTCTCGAATATGTGAGTCCCTTATATGATTTACAAAATCATTGGGGATTTAGTTTATTCATTAAGAATAGATGGAAGTGAAAAAACCATTTTCCTCTCCATTCCGAAGAAAAGAAATGACCATTAGCTCGCGTCGATACAGCATGATCAAGGCATTACTAGGAAAAGTGGCAAGAACCATGTAAGACCAAGGTTCTTTGACTCGGATGCGAAGAGCTACTGCTGGGCCAAAGCTCAGACAGTCCCAGGTCGGCACCCTGATCGATGGCGCAAAGACTCTGCTGGAAACATAGTTTCAAAGCGTTTGAGCGGCTGCCAAGGGTGTCTGTGCTTTGAGTATGACCACATTGTACCTTTTTCCAAATATGGCCCCTCTGTTGCAGAGAATTGTCAAATTTTACAGACCAGGGTGAACAGATCAAAAGCAGATAAGACTGGTAGCAACATTACTCAGTTAAAAGGTTACTCGTGTGACATTAAATTTAGCAATGAGGAACTTGATAAGATAGAAATGGCTGTTTACGGAGACGTTATTCGGCCAGGAAAGCAGTGTCGTGTTGGGAGTGTCAACCAATTGCATAGCAGATACAAGGCTAAAGACCTAGTTGAGACCTGCAAGTTTTAGTAAAATGAGGAAGATTTGTTGCGTTGTAATAACTCTAAGGAAAAGGAAAGTCTGAAAATTGGATGTATGAACTAGTTGTTCCGTACTATCATATTAGAAAAATATTGTGAATTAAATAATTCTTTTTTGCGCTTATCTTGACCCCTAATCCGAATCTGTTTATTTTTTCTTCACATTGTTATGTAGCTCAGTCAAGAGCGTATATATGTTATTATACTTCTAACTTTTCAGAATTTAACCATACTTTCGTAAACTATAATTAGTCTAATGTGTCTCCCAGGTTTATGTACAAGCAACAGGAGAAAAGGGTGCAGAAATGGTTACTGATGAAGGAGCAATATATATCACATCGAATGGAGGATACAACTGGAGAGCTGCAGTGCAAGAAACAGTGTCGGCTACTCTAAATAGGTAACTATGTAGAAGTATCTCAAAGCTTTGCCACAGACCAAGTAATTCCATGTAAGTGAAATGTGTAATTATTTTTCACCTATACAGAAAAAAGAAGAGACATAAAAACAATAATTGGAAACTTACTCTTGCTATAATTCTGATGCCTCACCATTCGGTTGTCCCCTTCCATCCGTAGTATGAAAAATTGTTTCTATCATATAATGTTTCCTCAATATGTATTTCAAATTTCACTGTGTTGTTAAGTTAGAATTGCTGTATCCATCCGAAGGCTACTGCATTTATTCTCATCCTTGGATTTTTTGTCGGGTTAAAAGGAGGATATGATCCAATGGATCCATGCCTGAAAGGTCACAACTGTTGGTGGGCTGACCATGAATTAGGTCGAGGTTGCTGGTGGCTCTGGAAAACTGTCTCTTCTTATATGCCTGTGGCATATATCTAAGCATGTGTCCTTTTATAGCTTTATTAGATCATGTCACTAATCAGAACAAAGAGCTAACTCCGGAAACTGCATAGTTCTTTATGTACATACACATGCATTTGATTTAAACAGAGAGGTTGACATAAGGGACAAGACAGTTGACGCCTGATGTGATTGCAGGACGGTTTCGAGTGGTATCAGTGGTGCAAGTTACTACACTGGCACTTTCAATACAGTAAACCGCTCCCCCCAAGGAAATTATGTTGCTGTTTCTAGCCGTGGAAATTTCTTCTTGACCTGGGAGCCTGGGCAGGTAACTTCAAATGCTGTACTTCAGGCCGTACTCCTACTCATCAGTGGATTTTTCTCTTGTTTTCCTCTGTTGTATATAGAATATAACATATACAGGAGTTGTGCATCATTCAATATAAATTGTGGTCATATTTTTATGTGGAATTCTTTCTGCAGCCATACTGGCAGCCCCATAATAGGAATATTGCAAGAAGAATTCAGAGCATGGGTTGGAGGGCAGATGGTGGGCTCTGGCTTCTTGTTCGCGGTGGGGGACTCTATCTTAGTAAAGGTACAGGGGTAAGTTTTCATCATCTTTCTCTAAAGCTCAAATTTTGCGATCAAACGTTTGAGTTAAAATTAAGAAAATTAAAGACAAAATCACCATTTTATAAGTGGTAACTTCGGTGGCAGATAGCTAGACATGGTTCTACTCAGGTTGGATATTGCAGAAGATATGAAATCTCCTGTTCGATATAGATCAACATAAGGCACTATATGAAACGATTCAATTCCAGTATACATTGGTGAAATTTAGCTACTCGAGGTTTCAGTATACTGAAAAATACTGTATGTATTAGAGCACCTCCTTACGTTCTGAAAACCTTTTAAATGTTATTCTCGATTTAATATATTTCCCTTAAACAATATAAGTTGATTTTTCTGGTTAGTTTACTTCATCATTTTTCTAATGTCGCATTCCAGTTATCTCTCTAACTCTCTTACATCGTCCAAACTATTTGAAGAGTCACTATTTTAGCTCAGCACATATTTTAAGTAATTTGTATTAAGAGGCATATAATTTGTTTAAAACTTCCAGATAACAGAAGACTTTGAAGAAGTTCCAGTGCAGAGTCGTGGTTTTGGCATTCTTGATGTTGGTTACCGATCCCAGGTATTTAAATAGGAGCTTCAGTTTACGGCTAATCAAATAGCTTGACTTTGGTCCACACTGGTTACTCCCTTAAATCAATTGGCAATTACGGAATAACCTATCGCTTATAAATCGACTCCTAAGCCTTATTTAATCAATGTATATGATTCCTCGTCCAAATTCACATGAACTTCTTAATTTATTCGAAGTGTCTACCATCTGTTTGGATTTATAGTTCAATAATATATTTGACTCTAATTGCTATTTGAAGTCACTAAATCTTGTTTCTTCAGTGTCTTACGAGCCAATCAAGATAATACTATTTAATTTATATCAATTATCAATGTACATCATGGATAGCCTATAACACAATGTAACTTGTTTCTAGGATGAGGCTTGGGCTGCTGGAGGAAGTGGGATTCTACTGAAAACCAACAACAGCGGGAAGACTTGGGTCCGGGACAAAGCAGCGGACAACATTGCTGCCAATCTGTATTCAGTGAAGTAAGTTCCATATTTATTATAAGGCAAAACTCCTCCCTGCAACTCTGTAGAACATATTCTGGTTATTTTTATGTGCAGATGAACATTATATATAGGTCATGAGTATGATCGTTTAACATGTTCCACCTCTACCCAAAACTTTACTGTTTTGGTGTGTGTATAACAAGTGTGCCACGTCCCCTCGGTCTCGTACTACTTGCATATGAATCTCTTCTTGTTAAATCCAGTAGACAAATGGCCTTAGATAAACATTCTTGAATATGCATACGAAGATACAGTTTTTGTTGGCCTGCAAATAATAAAACCATAGTAAGTCTTGCATCTGATGAACTGTTCATTGAAATATATAACATCTACTGTATATATATACACATAATGTATATGCACTACAGGATGTGGTATGTTTCATTAACTGTACCATGAGAGTAACTTTATCTTCAAGCTCGACAACGCTCAACTTACAGATTATCTATACATCTGATGCAGGTTTATCAATGATAAACAAGGCTTTGTGTTGGGCAACGATGGCGTTCTGCTGAAGTATCTTGGCTAAAGCATCCGTTGGATGGTTTCGTCACTGGTTCACATATGTATCTATTTTTGTTAGGGGTAGTAACTGAGAAACGGTGAAATTCATCAAAGGAAAACAACCTTTAACCATAATACACTTTTTTCTTTCCGCAGTTGTTTTCTTTGCGGAGTTTTGTAAGCAGTGTAAATGTGTAATGCATATAATTTAAGACATTCCTTGCAAATTAAAAGGGTTAACCAAACGATATAATCATTAATCAGTGGCAGATCTAGGAATTTTAAAGTGCATTTTCGAAATTGACATAATTTTCAAAGTGTCTATTCAAAACACTTAAATATATTCAAATATAAATTTAAATGCTAATTTTTACATTAATTTTTTCTTTATATCTATATAACTTTTTTTTCAAAAAAAAGCAGTGCATGTTCGACTGAATGGTCGTGAACGTAAACACGTCCACCCCTGGATATAATAGTCATTTCGCAATATTGTAATGACCATCTCAAGGTAGGCGCCCTAAGGTAAGGATCAACAACATAAATACGGAGTCACCATACGATGGATGACGATATAAAAATGACTTCATTGATAAATAAAATATTTGTCCATCATGGTGACTACACATCATCTTACGATATAATGATATATCATAAACAACGGATCAATAGAATATTTAGTAATAACAACATAAAATGACCGAAAGACTCCACAGAGTTACATAGATGCTTAATGACTATTGAGGATTCCTAGCCACCAACGCTTACTTTCAAGCTAACCACTTCATGTTCCTCGCACCGCTATGCAATCTCGGCAACAAACCTGTTGGACTACGAATCCGTACACCTTACTATATATCTAACATATGAGCCTAAGTGATTTATTTCATAGACATGGTGAAAAGGTGTTTGCCGATGCAAACTTGTTAATGATATTAAGCAAGCACAAGATCAAAGCTTACACATTATTGATGTACTTAAAGATCAAGTGTGGCAATAAAGAAGTAGATCAACAACACATTAGCCATTGAGCACTTCAAGAAGCTTAATGAAAGAAACCTTAAAGAAAAGAATGAAGATCAAACAATGAGTCGATCATTCATTGGTCATGAAAGGACAACGAAGAAATAAACACAAGATATTCAAGAGTGATCAAGATATCAATCAACATATCTGAAAGTCTCTTGAATAATCTTAGTGGAAGCGTTTTTTATGAGATAGATTTTTCAAATCATTTTTAATAAAAAATGTTAAGTGTTTCAACGATTTTATGTACGTTGTGTCACATGAAAACGTTTTGAAAATCTTAATGTTTATAGAATTGAGTTTGATATCATATTCTTAAAGAGGATGAAAAGAGCTTTCCCACGCATTTTGAATAGTCAAAATCGAAACTTTAACGAAACGGGAAAAGACGTTTTTAGATTGTCCATCGAAACCATTGAATTCTATGGACAAAAGCCATCGTGATTAAGCTCTCAATAGGCACTCGATGGACTTCCGGAAAATGACAGTTAAAGCTCCAATTGAGGCCTTTTATATCCGTGCAACCTCATTTCATCCCAAGCTTTCACACATGATTTTTTCATTTTAAGGACAAAACTCTCATTTTAACATCAAGTCTTTCCTAGATTAAGCTTAAAGTGTGGCTTTAAAGTAGGATTGTACTTGTAATAGGGAGCAATTTGAAACTTTTGCTGAAGTTAAGGAGGCAATACGAAAATAATTCATCCGAAGAAAATAACATTTATATCATTGAGTTCGTGTTTAAAAATATTTTCATAATATGTTTTTGTGTAACGTTTTACGATGTATACAAGTTAATTGATGACTAAAGTTATATCTTGGAAAACATGAAATTTATTATAAAGTCTTATCATTAAAAAGGCTTAAAAAATAATTTGTTGAAACTGAGATATTCAACGTCTCTTTCTTAATCTTTTTAATATTCCGAAAGCTTTCTTATTACCATCGTAAGAAATATCAACAGTCATGTCTTTTGTAATTAACAAGTGCTCAGGTGAAATTGATACTATCTCTTATCTCATAGAAGTGTTCCGTGTCTACTTCTTTCAAACCTAAACGGGCAAGGTAAACGTAAAATGAGCGAAAAGATCACCTGTCCTCGGGTGATTACCGCCCCCAATAGCATATTCCACGCGGAGTATCAGAATGCTGGTCCTCGTTTAGTGACAACTGAGAAGACTGAAGCTGAATATGAACAGAAGATCCGACGTAATTTTCTGTTACAAAGCTAACATTGAATCCGAAAATCATACCAACGAAGAACGAAAAAAGTACCATCGTCATACACATCTTGCATTCAGATAGTTAACATCTGTGATCACATTTATCAACATACTCAAAAAGATCGAGTTGCAGCACGAAGCAGTTACATCACTACTAAATAAAAGATGTTAAACACCTCTAGAATAAGTCACAGTTAGGTAACGGTCTTTCGTTAGTTATATCAATAATGTCATGAGATTATAAATAATATGAAGGAAACATCAAAATTCAAATGAAGAAGGCTATTCCTGTCCACCTCCGAGCTTCACAAGTTAATCGCAGAATCTCGTCTTCTTTCCTTAACGTGAAACAAAACCAATTTTCGGTTAGATGAATCTTGTGATGGAAAGTATCAGCAAATCGACAAATATAATCATGAAGGAGTTAGAAGAGAGGTTTTTTATATGTGAGTGGAGGATCAAGAAGGTAAACTACCACTTGGTATAGCCATGCTTGGTCTGCCAGGAGTCCAACGTCCTCTGCCACCCCCACCAAATCGACCGCCTCCATCAAGACCACCGCACCCTCCTCTACTGCTAAATCTCCCACCACCATCTCTACCACCGCTTCCAAATCTTCCCCCACTTCCAAATCTTCCCCTACTTCGTCCACCTCTACCACTTCCACCATCAAAATCAGCTCTAGGCTTTGCCTCTTCAACTGCCAGCACACTTTGCCCACACTCAGATTGGTGAAGTTCTAGTGCTTTGTTAAAAGCATCCTTTTCAACAAAATCCATATAAGCAATCCTGAGGGAGTTCGAAATCATTAATCATCATGTGCAACTACTATGCTGGATAATAAATAGTTGAAGTGCAACAATGCCGGTCATCAACCATATACATAGAGTTAAAGGAATATGTACATACGCATCAGCCCTTTCAAGAGAAAATGGGAGATTCCCAACAAAACCAGTCTTCGATCCTTGAGATGGTTGAACTTTAGGAGTAACCGGAGTTGGGAGCTGGTTCAGCATCTACCATCTCTTCATCTGTTTGCTGCATCAAATTCAAAAATGAGAAAGAAAAAATAATTGTTTAGATTTCCACATGTTTTGAAATGGAAGTTCAGACATGCTTATTTGAAAATTTCAGACGAAGTTCATATTATACTAGACCACAGAAGTTTGATAAAAAAGAATGTAATAGTACTCTCATGATGCATACCTGGACCTTCAACTTTTTCCGTATAGGTTCTTCCTCATCACTACTTTCTTCAAAACTGTCATCCTCAGAATCATCACTGGACTCCTCTTTCTTCGCGGCAACAACTAGAGTTGTCTTAGTTGCAGCTGCAGGACTATCAGTATCTTCATCAGATTCAGATCCACTACTAGTTTCATCATTCTTCTTAGGCACTACAGAAGTACCCTCGGTTGTTTTAGCAGACATTTTGGCTGCAGGGGCTTCATCAACTGAAGAGGACACCTCTTCAGAATCAGATTCACTTGAATCGTCTGTCTTTGCGGATTTAATAGTTGCAGCAGCAGACTTTTTAATAACAGGGGTGTCATCTTCAGAAGAATCGGAAGAATCAGTTTCATCACTTGAATCATCTTTCTTTGCGGCTTTAATAGTCGCAGAAACAGGCTTTTTAATAACAGCAGGGATGTCATCTTCAGAAGAATCATCAGAATCAGATTCATCACTTGAATCATCCTTTTTTGTAGATTTGCCATTTGCAGCCACACACTTTTTAATAGCAGGAGGAGTGTCATCGTCTGAAGAATCTTCGGAATCAGATTCATCACTTGAATAATCAGAATCAGATTCATCACTTGAATCATCAAAATCAGATTCATCACTTGAATCATCCTTCTTTGCAGCTTTAAAAGTCGCAGAAACAGGCCTGTTAATAACAACAGGGACGTCATCTTCAAGAGAATCATCATAATCAGATTCATCACTTCAATCATCCTTCTTTGTAGATTTGCCATTTGCAGCCACACACTTTTTAATAGCAGGAGGGGTGTCATCGTCTGAAGAATCTTCGGAATCAGATTCATCACTTGAACAATCAGAATCAGATTCACCACTGGAATCATCAGAATCAGATTCATCACTCGAATCGTCCTTCTTTGCAGCTTTGCCATTTGCAACAGGCTTTTTAATAGCAGGAGGGATGTCATTGTCTGAAGAATCTTCGGAATTAGATTCATCACTTGAATCATCCTTCTTGGCAACCGCCACAGCTCCATTCTTAATAGCAAAAGCAGGGGGTTTCTTCAATGCTGGAACATCATCAAAAGAAGAATTGTCTTCAGAATCAGATTCATCACTGTTAGCAGCCACTACAGGTCCATTCTTAATTGCAGCGGCAGGCTTCTTCTTGGTTGCAACCACCTCGTCAGAGCTGGTGTCACTTTCAGAATCTGAATCATCACTCGAGTCATCATTTTTCACACCAGCAACTGACCCGTTCTTAACAGCAGCAACCTTGCTCTTAGGAACCTAGATACAATTGCAATGGTTCCATTATTTCTACAGAACATATGAATATCCAATTATCCATGCACCCGTAACTCCCAAACACACCTCATCGTCAGAAGAGCTATTATCTGAGCTATCTGACTCACTACTTGACGCCTCCATTTTTTTAACTGCTCCCTTTTTTGCAGAAGGTACTGGCTTTTTGTTGACAGGAGTCTCCTACAGACATAGTCAGAATAATGATAACAAACTTATCATGTACTAAATACACCAATTTAACAAACATTGAGGTACTAATTAACTAATGACTTTAGTTTTAATTCAGAAGTTCCATGGCAATGTAAAGTATATTGAAACACCAAATACTATTAAACATATAAAGGAATCTATTGGAGTTCAAAATAAAAAATCCAACCATCAAAATCACCAAAGGGGATATCATTTTGACAAAGATGTAGTGGTAAGGAAGCAAAACTCACGTCATCAGGAGATGAGCCTACACTGGAAGATTCCGCCTTGGGAGGTACTTTCTTACTTTTCTCAGCTGGAACCTTGACCTGTATAGTAATTAGTAAGAGCAATAAAGATATAAACCTTTGCAAAAAAAATTCAAGTAAAGATGAATCAGATGCAAAAATATCAAAAGGATGCTGAGAAAATAGATAACAGAGATGTCAACAAATCAGTAGTACAAATCTTATTAAATATCAGGAGGCTTATTGCATTCGGACAAAATAATAGACAAGCACAAGCAGCAGCTCCCTATCTTCCATGCCTTTAAGATCGATTGTCTCTTCATGTCTTCCGAATTCAACAGCAATTACTGAGAGGGATGATAGCAATTTTACATTTGGACACCGTAAATAAATAAAAATCAACTTGCAAATAGAAATTCACACTAATATGCATCGATACTGATAAAATGAGATCAGGCACAAAGCCAACTGGGCATAATTGAACCCCATGTCAATTATATGACACTAAAACAGACAATTTACATCAACAAATGTAAATGGACTCCAAAAAATTGAACCCTTTTGTACCTTTACCTCTGGCTCAGAGTCAGAAGACGAGTCCTCGGAGCTACTGGTTTCCACCTTCTTCTTTACAGTCTTCACCACTGCCTTCTTCTTTGCAATAACCTCTCTAAGATCATCCTTCTTCTGTTTCTTAGCAGATTTCAGGTTCCCAATGATTACCTCTGCTCCACTCTTTACTACATACATATACAAATGTTTCACTTAAGTAACCTATAAAGCCTTGCAAGAATAAAAATTCCAAACGATGTAATAATAACGAAAGACATCAAATTGAGAGAAAGAACTAATAATGCAGGCATGAAGGAAGTACACAAAAATAGAACTTCCCCGATATTTCAATTTCGAATCTCCCGAATGAGTTGAAACTAACTAAGTGTCATCACCTAGACGATAAATACAATTATGAAGTAGTATCTTTTAAGGAATTCAGACATCAAATAATGAAAATGTAACTTCTCAAGGAGGTAGAGAACCCATAATAAATTCGAAACTAAGAAAATAAAATTCTAGCACCTTTCTTTAAAGGCTTGGTGGGAGCAGCAACTGAAACAACTGTATCAACCTTCCAAAAAAAGAACCAACAAAATTACCACAACTCAATCGAAAAGAAAACTACATACCCAGCAAATTAAGCAACCCAGTGGAGAAAATGAAACATCAAAAACAAATTAAACCAACAAAACTAAGCAACCCAAAAAATAAGAATTACTGTAACAAAAAACCCAACAAATTAAGAGATCCAAATGGAAGTATAAACATTAAAGAAACGATCTTGTGTGAAATTTAAGCAGTTGAATTGAGAAAAGATGCTTACTTTGGAAGCTGATTTATTGGAGGATAGACACATCTTAGCTAAATAAAGTATGAAACCTAAAGGTTAATTTTGGAGTGTAGTTATATATAGTGTCTTAACAAGTGGGGTTTCTTTTTGTAATGTTTTTATATTTTTTAGTTTATTTAGATACCTAAACTTCAATAATGGCTTCAAAAGTTCAAATAGCCAAGTAGCCAACTGAACTGTTTAATGTTTCAAATAGTAACTTGAAATGTATTTTAACATTTCAATTCACTTTTTGAAAAGATTAGGACATTTTGACTTTTGTTGGTCAAATTTTACAAAATTTGATCATGAATTCTCATTAAACGATAAGAAATAATATAGTCTTATTGGATTTTGTTAGATTCATCTGAATATATGTTTTTGAAATACTCCCTCAGTTTTCTTAACCTATAGTTTGGAATCCGTGTAGTCAAACTTTAAAAACTTTGACCATTAATTTTTATTAGTCGATAAGAAATAATATAGTCATGTCGGATCTTGTTAGATTCGTATCAATCTATATTTTTGAAATATAAACTTTTTATAACTTTTACACTTGTAGAATTAAATATATTTTCGTTTTAAGTCATGTCTCGTTGACCGTAAAAAGTAAAAAAACTATCTTAAAAAAAACAGAGGGAGTATCAACTTTTTATAATATTTTCGCATGTAGAATAAGATATATTTACGTTTTAAATCGTATTTGTTGACTATGAAAAGTCAAAATGTGACAATCATTTACGGATAGAGAGAGTAATAATTTACACAGCAACACGACGTAAAGCTGCCAAAGCAAGGGCATCTGATGGGATGTGCGCACGTTAGAGGAGATCCTTTCATTTCGTTCTAGTGTGGATAGCATGGATAATCGGCTACTCGTACATAGTAGGGTAGATAGTTGTGTCTCACTGGGTAAACAGGATAAATAACTGTCAACTGTTTCATCTAGAGGACCACCTTCTCTTTTCCTATCAATTCGTGTCATTTCCAAACAGGACCAATCCGATACCGATACTTCTTTCTCCCGATCTCATCCAAAACACAAAGAAATAAAAACTAAAGATATACCAATAAACAAAATAGGGAAACAACAATGTACAAAAAGAATACCGACCAATATAAACGTGAGAGTAACTAACGCTCCTGAAGATAGAATACACAACAACATCGATTATTTAGACCTTATGACATTAAACACGAATCAGATAACACACTAATTACAAAAGAAAGCATGAATAAAACCATTGGTGGATCAGAAATATATAGAATAATAGTACAAACTAACGTCATAAGAAAGAATAGATAAAATTATGGAGATCACAAATATATAGAACAATAGTAAAACTAAAGTCATATGATCAGAAGAAGAAATCAATTCTAGTGAACTTAGACGTAACAAAACTATGAGAAGAAGTTATTTACAGAGAAAACACCAGCCAAGATCAAAGCTCGAGGATAGCAGCCAAAGTCCCAACCCATCACAACGACACACCTAACCTTCCATTATTTACAGTATTTATTAATTGTCTGTTTAATTGAGGCTCCGCATATTTACTGTAGTATTTCTTTTTCTTGTGCCTTATATATTGCTTTTATTGTCCTCTTTTGTAACTACTCATTACATGCTTGAACCATGAGAAAAATATAAAAATTAGTTTGGTTTGTAAGTAGGTCGGGAGTCTTATATATCAACGAACTTTACAGTGTAACAACTATTTACTTATTCCATTCTACTTTTTGATAATGTGCGAATTTGAGGAAGTACCACATGAAGATGATGAAAAGCTGAAGGTGATGAGGCATGTCAAGCATTGAAACCATGAAGATGCTAATATAAAATTAAGTGATAGTCATGCCCCAACTACATTTGTGTGATGAACGTCGGACTCCTATCAACGAATTCGCCATTTAATCTAGCCCCGCAGTTTGTCTAACAAAACCATAACTAGCGATACTACTAATATGTACAATCACTACCAACAAACACCTGTTGTTTTGATACGCGACGATGGGGAGCCACCACCTTCACGCGATCGACAACTACAGAATATTTCCCTTTATCCAGATTCGAGATTCATCTTCTCAAACTTCCGAGGCACAAAAGAAATAACTGGAGTATGAGAAACCTGAATAAAAGCAACAATACACTCTCATAGCTGGTAAATATCACTACCTGCACCAAGAAGAAAAATGCTTTTACTGAGGAGGGGGGTGTTCATATGCAGGGAAATGGTAGGAGGTATAAAAGACAAGTAAGATGTCATCAACGCTTTACAAGAAAAAAGAAAATAAGACTTTTCTGTTACCATTTGTGTTCGCTCAGTAAAAGATCGAATGAACTTCTACTCAGGTACCCAACACGAGCTCCCATATAAAATCCGACCTTTCCAACCCTGCAGCATCCAGTTACCATCTTCGTCAAATACAAAATCCTTGTGGTAGCCTGCCTCCACCTTGCCCTTTAGTTTCTGAACTATCTCCTTATCTAAGGGAAGAAGCTTAAACCCTGCCCGCCTAGTTCGAAACTGCCATTGCTTGCAAGTCTCGGGCCTTTCAACTCTTTCCGGACCCTCGCATGAAATGATATTCACCACCTCACGTCCATAGAATTCCTTCTCAAAAGTCATCCTAAGTGGCTCATAACGTGGTAGAGTAACGTCAAGCAAATCGAACAACGTTGAATAGTAGAAGAGTGCCTCACGGAACCGAGTCACGAAAAAAGGGGAATTGAATGACCCATTTACAACGGACTGAACAAATATATCAGGTTTCATCTTTCTGATTAAGTTCAGAGTGACATCCCTAGGACTATCTTCTACCACAGTTTCATCAAGCAAATTTTTAAACCGAAACAGGCTGTTCACAGCAAGCACCTCATCTCTTGCAAGCTTCAGGTCATTTATGTTTATAGTTTCCCAACTTTTTGTTGCTATTGCTTGGTATTCAAAGGGAACGTTAAAACGTTCACAATATTTTGCTAAACGGCGTCCCGTCTCTTCAATCATTTCTTCAGGGCGAAATCCAGACTGGGGAAACTCAATTCCTGTTATTCTTAGTTTTGGGGGGCCACCTTCTCTAATTGATAGCAATTGTATGAGCATTGGCCACTGGAACCCATATAAGATACCAAAATCTACAATATGCAGGGTTGAAGCTTTTGCAGCTGTCTTCAAAATCATTTTATTGGCGAAGTACATAGCAGTTGTCTTAAATGGACAAGCTGATATATATACCTGATAGGCTTTTAACTTCTCAACAGCTGAGATTCTCTTGGAAGCTAAAGCGGCATAAACCTGTCTTCCAGTGCCAGCCAAGCGTGCCTCAATCCCATCGGAAAATATATTTGCCAACCTTTGGCATGCATCACCTGTAGCAGAAGCATGCTCTCTGATCTTCTTTAGCTGGTCATTTGCAGTTTTATGATCATCTGACGCTACAGCCTGTGCACAACTTACTAATAGAGTGCGTAAATCAACACCTTCAGTTTTTGATCCTTGCTTCTTGCTCCGAGCCTTTCCATTGCTTAGCCCTTGGTCTGATCCATTTTGCTCTAGCTTTGCACCAACTCCATTGGGTGCTCTAAAATCTATGTTTTTAGATGAACAGAACCCCGCGACATCAATGAGGAGAACTTTATCAAACAATTCGGACAACTCAACTTCTTCTTCATAAACTGCAGACTGCTTGCTGTTGCTCTGTCCTTCCAACTCGCTATCTTGACGGTGTAGATGCTTCCTTCCCTTGGTGGAAGTAGTTTTCTCCTTCTCATCTTTTTCCTTCTTCACCGGAACCACCGAAACCTTTGGAGGGTCCTCTTCTGATTTTGGAGGTAATGTGTATTGATCTAAATCAATGATCAATTGATTGTTAGTAGGAAGAAACTTCATTGCTTCCTCCATTCCCTTCTGGAACTGTAAGATAGATTCACTATCACTATATATGTTTGGAACCAGATTGGTAATCATAGAGAAATCAGTCTGCCCAGCATAGGTATTACTAGAACTATCAATCTTATTAACCAATGGCTCTGAATAGGTCAAAGTTGCTTTAGCAGAGCTAGCTGATGGTTGAGTTGGATCCTTTAACAATTGATGACTTCCTGGATCAACATTCCACAGGTGATCACTGGGCCTACCACCACTGCTGCTGCTGGTTGTGCTATTCTCACTTGTACTTTCGAAGAAGCTGTCAGGGCTTGGAGCATTTACATTTACATAGGTTGGATGATCATGTGTAGGGGAAGGCAGGTAGTCTTTACCAATAGCATCATAGAAAGACTTCTCCGCTGCCTGGAGTGTCAGAGGATCATGGAACATACTGGGCTTTTCTTCTATGTTCTCTTCCAATAGAATCTGGTTGAGAAATTTTAGAACAGGATCAGACTCGTGGTCATCAGGAGAGTTGATCTCGGTACTGGTATCGAACGGTGGGACAGAGACCCCAAATGGAGGACTTAACGGGAAGCCATAGTTATCCATGAACTCGATATTCAAGGGATTGTCAACATATGATAATCCGAAGCCATCATGAAGTGATTGCTCAGTACTAGGTAACAAAGTCTCATCAGTATATTTAGAATCATCGGAAGAACCGGGAATGGTGTTCAAATGGAAATCCATTCTTACGTATTTTCTGCAAACTGTCATCAACCACAAATTTAGTGTCACTGAAGCTTAACTATGCCTATGATGAAAAAGAAGAAATAAAACAAGGAACAACCAAAACCACAGACTCACAAGAATAGATAGTTTAGCTTCAATAAAAAGATAACTAAAGCAGCTGTAACTACTATCGTGGGCACAGTAATATATATTGAGCACTATTCACAGAATAGGAGTATCATATAGAGGGGGCAAAAAAGAACATTTCCATAATATAATAATCAATCATGAACAGAAAGAAGATAGCACAATCAATGTAAAGCACCTGCAATCATATAACCAATTTACAAATGAATGATTGTAACCAGATGAGTATTTGAAAAGTTGAATAGTTTAGGCTATTTGAAATGTTCGCAGAAGTTAAGGTGTTGAGGTGGCTAGAAGAAATTTAGCTTCAACAGTTTAGCATAGTTCGAACGAGTTGCTTGTTTAGACTCATAAACATTACTAAGACACCATAGAGTTATGGAATGTGACACACTATCTGATGAGGCACAAAGTAAAAATTCAGACTTTAATAGCAATAAGTCATCGATTCTATCTAGAATAGCCAAATTGTTGCTCGGGTACTAAGAAAAAAACCCGACAGTGAGTAGCTGAATTAATGCCTTAGCCTAAAGGCAACAACCGACGGTACTTGAAGCCGGGGTTCAAGAATAGTACCGACAATGCTTGACGCGGGGATTTCAAGAACAAATTTATTGAATATAAATAATGAATCCTAAAAGAAACTAGCCACTTATATGTAGTGAGAAGAGAAACTACGCTAACAATATAGAACATAGTCGATGTGGTACACGAACAAAACAAATTCTAGTTCTTCCATCTATACGGTAAATCATTAACACTGGACATAATCTTGATATCCCAAAAAAAACCTCTTGATGCCAATACTTAACAACTCTAACTACAGTACTCCAACATATACCAATTAAACGTTTTAATGAAATTTGGCCAAAATTGCTTCCACCTTTGGACAAATTCTGGATCTGGAGGAGAGGAACTTTTTCCAACTTGTTCTAAGTATAGTAAATACACATAAAAAGACAAGCTATAAAACATCATAAATGGTAGGGGTGTCTTCGAAAATGTTGACCATACATTTTTATTAGTTGATAAGTATAGTAACATGGATCTTGTTAGAATCGTTTTAATATTTATTAAATTTACGCATGTAAAATTAAAGATTTTAATTATTACGTTTTAATTCGTGTGTGGATGACAATAAGAACAAGTTATGCAAAATTGAGAAGTGGGCAAAGTAGAAAGTAAAGACAAGTTGAAGTTGTTAAGCAGCCATACCTGAGAGGACAATAATAATTAGTGTTGAAGATGAGATTAAAGAAGAATCTTGAAGTGTGAGCAGACAGGAATAAAACAAAAAAGGGAGAAAAGAGTAGAAAGAAAGCAGTTACTATTGGAAAAGGAAGCTTCTTTGAAGGAGAAAGCTTGATCGGGATCTGGTGGAGTTTATAGGTTTGGGTCGATTATGATAAATTATTAGATGAGGTTGCACCGAGAATTTTCTTGTATGCTTAGGAGGTCATGCTCACATGGTGCTCACAACCATCTGAGCCGTTAGATTAAGAGTTTAAGTGATATTTTAATCCTATGGTTCATATTTAATTGGGTATTTTTGTCCTTACATCTTTAAGTGGAAAAACAATAATAGTGGTATTTTGGGTATTAATGATAGAGTAATTAGCAATTAATTGAGATTGCAGAGAGGAAGCTAAATGCAATGATTACTTCAGCTCACCAATGTCGAAAATATGAATTCTTGTATTAATCTCATTTAAAATAAATTGAAGTATAACTTTCTTTTTCTAATTTTAATTATTTCATTCAAAAACCAATGAATTTTCTCAGTCTCATGTCAATAACACCACTCAATAATATACATTGATGTTGCATATTTCTTCAATAACACCATATAGAATTTATTTATATATCTTTACTAGAATTAATCTCATTTTAGATATATTTCTTCAATAATAAACAATTCTAGTATTAATCTCATTTTAGATATATTTTTAGTGACACCATTTACTAATACACACTGGTGTTCCGTTCTTATTCAATAACACCACCGAATAATATACATTGGTGTTGCATATTTCTTCAACAACACCACATAAAATTTATTTATATATCTTTACTAGTATTAATCTCATTTTAGATATATTTCTTCAATAATAAACAATTATAGTATTAATCTCATTTTAGATATATTTTTAGTGACACCATTTACTAATACACACTGGTGTTCCGTTCTTGTTCAATAACACCACCGAATAATATACATTGGTGTTGCATATTTCTTCACTAACACCACATAAAATTTATTTATATATCTTTACTAGTATTAATCTCATTTTAGATATATTTCTTCAATAATAAATAATTCTAGTATTAGTCTCATTTTAGATATATTTTTAGTGACACCATTTACTAATACACACTGGTGTTCCATTCTTGTTCAATAACACCACTGAATAATATACACTGGTGTTGCATATTTCTTCAATAACACGACATAAAATTTATTTATATATCTTTACTAGTATAAATCTCATTTTAGATATATTTCTTCAATAATAAATAATTCTCGTATTAATCTCATTTTAGATATATTTTTAGTGACACCATTTACTAATACACACTGGTGTTCCGTTCTTGTTCAATAACACCACTGAATAATATACATTGGTGTTGCATATTTCTTCAATAACACCACATAAAATTTTATTTATATATCTTTACTATTCATGCTTAAAATGTATTTTGGTATCTCTCATTATCTCTAAACACGAAATTAACTCTAACCGCTTAAGAAATTGTAATATGATTACTACCAAAATTGGTGGAATAATTAAAATACCAATTGAATTTGTCTTGACTAGACTTAATGCAATACCAAACCAAATTATATAAATCACAATAGAAAATAAAAATTTAATTCGAGTACACCAATCAAATTTGTATTGTTTCTATGTGTTAAGTATTCAAGTTTAATATTGTGAGTATATTTTGTAAAATTTCACAATTAAGATTTCAGATTTGGGTGTTATTTTGGTTAATAAATGGTAATAAATTTGGAGTGCAATAAATTTGTTGTTACTTTTTCACATTCCATAAAAAAAAAATTCTTAAATGACCATGAAACCCTTGTGAGCATGGTGCTCACAAAATAGTTGTAAGCATATAAGTACAACTCGGTTGCACCTATACAATTAGTGAACGAACGAGGTAACTAATTTGTACTTAATCTTATGTTAGAGACAGTGTCACCTCAACTATACACACTAACAAATCATTTATGATGCGTTTACATTGGTGTAAATCTGTCAGCGTAAACTCTTATAAATAATTTGGATTATGGAAATGTAGGTGAACGTAGTGAAACTATTAAAATTATTGTTTGAAGACTATTACTCTTCACGTGAATATAAATTGAACACTATTATTCTAAAATTATTCTAAAATTATTCTAAGAATATTTGAATGATGACCGAGGATATATGATAATAGGAAAGCATAATATGACGTGACAAAAAATATTTGAACGATGAATTATGTCCTATTGAAGATGGTCTAATACTATAATGAACAAAATCCTACCTTATCAAATGAAGTATAGGTACATAGCTTGTCCAGCATGAAAGATGTTGATGGTGTTCCATATTAAGAAAATACATACAGTTTTAAGTTACAACATTGTGCATTTCTCATATTCCTCAAAATCTACACAAACTCTTCTGTACAGGGCCTATTCTCCAACCAATGAATCATATGAGAAGAACCAATTCACATTCCTGGCAAATGTTCCTAGAGACGACGACGACGACTACGATGTGCTTGGACTTCATAGCCATCGATATCAAGAAATTGTCTCCTAAAGCCCAATGCATTTTACCCATCTGAAAGCTCTGCCAACTCGAAATGGCAATCCATAATCTTTAACCACTGCAGGCTCTTGTCTCGCTGTCTCAGCTTCTGACCAAACATACACTCCTCGCTCCTGTCGACTCCCAGGCACAGTGTTATCCAGAATTACAGCTACCAGAAAAGCAACCACCATGTGGAGTGAGAGCAACGTATTCAGAACATAGTTTAGCTGCAAAATGCCAATTAAAGAGGGCATGTAAGGAGGAAATTCCAGATATCAGAAGAAAAGTTCAAAGACATTTACCCCTCCGGAGCCCGTTCGTATAGGACCATGAGAAGCCACAACATATGGCTGAAAATAACTTGGAACAGATAAGTTGGAATTTGGAGAGACATCATATTGCTGGAAGTAAGCAGGTACAGAGAGGGAGAAGAACAAAGACAGTCCTATTATGATAATATTTCTTGAGCTTCCTACTTCACTGTAACGTAGGTTGGACAAGCCTAAGGCTGTAAGCATTCCCCACATAAAGCACAGTAGAGCTGCAACCATGACGTCGGGTATTGAAGCAATAAACCCTCCAACTTTACCTGCAAGAATGGAGGAAATGTTATGTGAGAACTGCAATGAAGAAAACATGTAGGCTGATACAATATTTCTGTTTCTCACTGAGGAATAATTTATTAAGCTTTTTGTATTGAACAAGACGAGAACCAAAAAGTCCATGATACTTAATTCTGACATTCTTTGTAATCAGCATGGCAAAATGGTCAACTTTTCCCAAAGGCCCGAACAATATATATCTCTTGTCCCACCGTTTCTTGCATTTTACTCCTTGAGAGCATCTAAATCAATCTGTACTTCTAGTTATATTTCCGAACTTTTCTTCGTTTATCGCACAACACTAAGACATGATCAAGATCCAGGAAATAAAGAAGAAATATCTAAAAACTGATTATTCGAAAACGATAAGGAAGTATCTTCACGTTCAGACCATAAGCTCACTCCACCTACAAGGCCGACAAATGCAGAAACACTGGAAATTACAACAAACCGTTTATTTTTTCCAACCACCACATAAGACATAAAGTTTGTTAGTGGTTCCTGAATCCTGATGAAGGGGATCTTTTCTTTTGTAAAATTCAAATAAGCATCTGAGCCAGCAATCACCAATATCTTCACTGTGAATAACGAAGCAAACCCAGCATGCCCCTAGAAAGACCACTAGAATCGAAAACTGTACAGTAACATCCCAGCTTGTGGTAATGGTCATTGTAAATCATAGTAGGAGAAATAAAGGTTCTTTGATAGTAGTATCACACTGCCACAGTAGTGAAAGACCCATATGCGTTAGCCTCCAATTCCCCTTGCCATTTACCACGCTACTACAACTAACTGGATCAAGTTCAATCAGAAACTATCATAGAGTTATTACATATCACGATTTCTTCAATCAGTAAAATCCAGTTTAACAATATATATTATGAGTGGGAAAATAAGATAGCATAAGGAACCCATAGTATATAACATTATAACGTCCCGAAAACGAAGAACTGGATAAAAATCCAGTCAAGAATTGGCGAGGGAAAGATACCTATCAGGGACAAGGCAATTAAGGCACACGCACCCAGCTCTACTGCTCTGCGGCTTCCCATTTTCGTTACAGCTATTGTGTGCACGTTTTCAGTTAAAGTTGTGGAGCCAGTCCCAGTTCCCCAAAGCCCAGCCAAGACACTCGAAAGACCTTCAAGACCGATACCACGACTTAAGACACCTGGAGTTGGAGGTCTAGATGCCACCAAAAGAGAAGATGCATGATAAGAACCGACCTAAATAATTAAGAAAGAACCATGAAATTCCATTAGGCATCCAACTGAAATTATTAACTACCATATGATTCTGCACAACAAAAGTTTCGAGATGTGATAGACGATGATCGAATTTGGCATTTGAAACCACAATTATCTGGATAAAAGCACTGACTACTCTTTCCAGTAACTCTTGATGCCTTTAGATATAAATAGTTAATATGTATGAAGTCTCAGAACGAGTAGGAAGACAATCGGCAACCAATGAAGCAAACGCAAAGTTTTAAAAGCCCTTTTCTGTAACAAAAAAAGAAGACTTTGCTATGCATCTTCTGCTAAATAATTGTGTTGATGTCATATGCAGTCATAGTAGTCATTTACGCAAATGAAGTAGTTCGGAATCAGATCAACAAACATTAGAGATTGAGTTCCTACACTACGAGTAAGAATTCAATTCATGGTATGTAAAAGGTCAGTATATTTAATATATTTCCACAAAATATTTGGTGAAAGAAATGCCGGAAACTAACAGTACTTAATAATGAAAGCAACTCAAGAACTACAGACAATAGAGGACTCACTGAATCAACCGATGAGATTATGGAAACTACACACATAACCAGAGCCATTTTCCAATTAAAGATGGGAGTGCCCCATTGCAACGGATAGGGGAATCTGAACCAAGGAGCAACTCTTAATGCGTGGGAAGTGTCAACTCGACAGTGTTTCACCCTTGATAAATGTTTTCTGCAATGATCAGATATTATGTCCGAGGCTGGTACATTGACATCACACCCTTTGTAGTTGTATACTCCAGCTTCAGTCAGAAGGAAAGCTAAAGCCCAGGTGATTGCCAGACCCAAGGGAACCTGGAATATTATATTGTAGACACCAGGAACACATAAATCAGAGAAAACAACAGGGGCAGATAAATACGATGATGAAGAGAAATGAGTGCTTACCGCATAGATTAGAAACACACGATGGCCCAAAACAGAAATTTTACGGAGGTACTGCAAAACAACATGAAGGACCGACCTACTGTCAATGCCGCAACAATTGACTGTATTATGGATGTTTGAATGAATAAATTTACCAGGGAGAAAATAACGACTAATAATATCTGTACTGAACCGATCTCAACACATAAACCAACTCTGGGGACCCCGTAACTGTAGAAAGAAAGTCCAACGGCAGCAACAGTGGGGGCCACAACTACAGGATTAATTAACCTGCACAAGGTTCACAAAATGAACATTCATAAAAAGGAAAAGTTAAGTGTGTAACTAGGACAATATGGTTATTTAGTTCCCGTGGTTATATAAATATTCATAAATACTTTGAACACAAAACAGGTTAGCTTAAAGGTCTTATTTTAATCAGGATTAATTTATCATGTATGCATTCTAGTCTAACCATAAGAACAATTGTAATTCCTAGAAATGAGTGCTCACTGTTCCCTGAATTGAATCTACCAAGCAGAGTAACACCCACCAAGTGCAAAGATTCTTCAGTCTACTTTATATTACGAAGTCTAAAACATAAACCCTGATTAGTTGCTGAGCTAAGGATCTATGGTGAAAGGAAATGTTTACGCTGGGCATTATGAGTAACAAATCATGAGCCAGATGGTTGATAATAACCACAGAAAATGATCAAGTATGACTAACTAGAGGAAAACGCTTCTCATACTTCACCAGTAGCGTCATTAGTCCACTGAAGCCGAGAAATGCCTGAAAAACTGAACCTATAATTACAGCCCCCTGCAATTCCTTCATGATATGCCTAAAATTCTGCAAATTTTGTCGAACATAGAAATATCAGATAATTCATATATGGGAAGCTTAAGTGATAGTGTAGAAGCATTACTCTAATGATCCAGAATATGATTATTTTGTTTTTACATAAATGAAGTGTTGCAGATTTCTATTATCAGACTGGAGAAAGATAAGATAGTTGAATTATTAGCTACATTATCTCTATAACTCTCAAGAAGATGATCCTCCGCTTAAATATATTTAGCAATCTAAAAGGATTGTATTAGTGGTCCAAATTCAGACTGATTGGACCACTAACGACTCTACAAGAGTAACAAGCCTGGTAAAGCTAGATATGATTCATTAACTAATTGTGTTAAGGTCCTTCACTAAATTCCCAAAATATTTGTTCTTGGCAACTAGAAGAGAAGCAAACATCTATGCAAATGAAAAAACATAACTCATCCTTAGCAAGTTTCTAGTGATGACACAGCAAACACTATTACAAAAACTAAAAGTGCGAGGCAAAGTTCATGACATGAATAATGGTGGGAAATTAGATCTAACATAGCATTATGCATAGTACTACATGACAACTAAAATGATAGTGTAGGTTCAAAAACGAACATTTTGATTCAGGCCAACAAACTCGGGCGAGTTAATTATCGCAAGTGCTGGAGCTAGATAAACAAATGATGGGCCCTGTATCAAAGGTAATCTTGATCCAAACGAAGTATGTAGGAGCGTTGTCAATCCAGACACAAATAGCACAGTAGAAACCACATTTGCTGTATCTTCCTGCATCGATAAAAATGAATTAGAGCCAGCGGAATTTAATAGAATTGTCTCTAAGAGGAACAAACTTCCTGATAATCGAAACAAAAGGATTGCACGAGCTCACATAGGTGCCACCCATGGCTGGAATGATCACCAAGGGGATTAATATCAAGGAACCCAGAATTGAAAGGTAGTGCTGAAATCCATATAGACCAATGGGAACTGAAAAAATAAGATGAGATAAAGCATTACCACTTCAATAGTATAAATCAGTAGTTAACCACATATGTCAATCAACTGAATAATCATTCTAGAAATGTACATTTGTAGTCTATCATCCTACTATCGAGAAATACACGAAAATCGTGAGTAATACCAAGTCCAGGAGTATCTCTGAGCTCATATTTGATGTGAGATTGTTTTGTCACAAACTCAGCATCCTCAACATCATCCACCTCACCAACATTCGTCCTACTACTGGGCAAGGCCCCCTCCGGCTTCCTCTCCTGGGCGACACCATTAACAGCACTCGCCCCAGTTGGCCTCTTTCGGCCGGCTTCAAGATCCAAGCTACCCTCACCCTCCTTCGCCTCAGGCTTCTGCCGGAGCTCCATCTCCGAGCTGGCATTCGTCTCCCCGGAGAATTTCGGGCGAAACCCAGTTCTCTTCGCCCAAGAAGACGCCGGAATTGGGGTGGCTTCCGGTATCGGAGGCCACGGCCCGGGCTTACCCCGTTTACCCGGCTCTGAACTACCCATTCTCTTCTTCTTCTTGTTCAGGTCAGTCTACAAAATGCAACAAAATAACTACATTATTATTGTGATTAATTATTTTTTATAGAAATTAAATTGAGGGTTTGAAGTAGATCTGCTAGAGTAAGGAAGATCTGAGGTGTACTTGGTGTGTAATAATCTGGATATGAGATTACTAATGTCTTAATGTGTGAAGATGACAACACTAGTATGTGTACTGTGTGTTTTAGTAGAGTACAGTCGATTACTGGAAACTGGAAAGTGAGGATAAGACAAAAGAGAGACGCCCCTTTCAAAATGTTTTGCAATAACACCAATAAGAATTGTCTTATTTCGACTAAGCCCTAACACTATTACTTTCTTCAATCGCGAAATTTCACAATGACCCCTGAACTTTCAAAACTTTCCCAAATAGGCATTTGATAACTTTTTCATCCCAAGTAGGCACCTAGATCCAAAAATTGGCACCTGAACTTTTTTCACATTTTTCTGAATTTCTCAGATTTTTTACATTTTGAAAATGTTAACTTAAGTGCAAGTTAGTCATATTGAAAATATGAGTTTTTGGAAGCAAAATTTATAGAAAAGTTCAGGTGTCAATACTAAAAAGACCAAACGATATCACCCTCAAACTCCCAAATCGATTTGGTTGCTTTGCCTTCCAATGGTGAGGAACATGGACTACCTCCAAACTATGAGAACACTGAGGGTCTACCTTTCCACCAGATTCCACTCATGTTCCATTCTTCAGGCTTCAGCTGCTTTTGAACCTCCATTTTGTTATTTTTTGGTGGATTTGATGATAAACCTCTTTTGTGTGTAGTGTCTGATGTTTTCCATGGGTTGGGCTAATGAAGTTTTTGAATCTTGTGGGACGATTAATGTGGCATTTTCTCCTGGTGTTGCTTATGGTACTGCAGCTTATCTCTCAATCTGGCAAAACCTCCCATATAGGGGTGGGGGTGGGTGTATTGAAGAAGAAATGGGTGGAGGTTGAAGAGTGGTCTCATCAAAATCCAATTTTTCTAACATCTTCTATATCAAATGCTCTTTCTTGCATCACCCTCATTCTTCTCACTACCATCAACCCCCTTCCTCCCCTCACCACCGTTCTCATTATCAAAATTAAAGCTCCTCTTTGAGCCACAATACCTCTTACCACCCTTACTAGATCAACCATTGTTATTCTTGCAAGATCCAGCAGACCCCGAGAGCCCTGCCTTTCCAGTGGAGGAACTCTTAAGCGGAAAGGTGAATTTTGAAGCTTTATGCAATAATAAGGTAAAAGGATTATGAAAGTTGAATGGTGGGGTCAAATTATTGTTCAACATTTTACCCTTTTATGATGGGGATGGGGGTGACTATACCACGTAGAGACCACCTACTTATCATCCAACCACATTTCGATGCTTTAAAGAGGCCAAACCAACTTTCCAACGACTTCATCCATATTTGGACCAACCCGGTCCTCAAGTGAAACCAACAAATAATCCTCAAATAGTCCTAAAAAAAACTATGGGGTGGGGTGTCTTGCGGAAGAAGAAGGTGAGTTGGGTTGGAGAAGAAAAGGTGATAAAGGCAACATAGTCATTTTACATTTATAATACAATATAAATTATAAGAAAATGGGTTCATGGCAGGGGCGAAACCAGGATGAAAATTCAGGGGGAGCCCAAGTTGAAAGAAAATAGATGTAGTTAGTTAAACAAAATGCGACATAATAAAAATTACAAAATTTATGTGAAACGTACTCTACTTTACGACCTTTTATTTTATCATAACCATCGATTATAATACTATCGGTAGAAATATTTTTAGCCATTTCATTTTCAACATAAATGACCAAAGAATGTGAAAGAAATCAATCGTCCATGATTAAAATATTTAACTATCAAAATATTAAATATTAAAAATTATTCACAAACCCAAAAACTATGTTACTATCAAAATATTAAAACTTAAAAATTAAAATTGTTGAACTATATCAATTATAAAACTTCAAGATCAATTATTAAGAGACAATAAATGAAATTCTACCAATTAAGAAATATAATATCGTTCTATTAATATTAAATTATTATTTCATCAAATATTAAAAAACTGAAAATAACAAAATATATATATATATAATATAGAGACTACCTCGACAAAAGGAAACATAATGTTGACTTATTGTGCAAAATCACGAGAGCAAAGTATCAATTAAGGAGGACGCACACATAATATAAGGCTTAGTTCTTGACTTCTTGTAAAATTTTATGTAAAGTTTAATTCGTTAATTTGTGTATGTGTATTAGGAATTGGAACTCAATGTTTATAGTTTTGGAACTTAATGTTAATAGGTGTAATATTTACTTATTGCTTCTCTTTAATTTTATTAGGCTTGAAAGTCCAAGTAGTTTAGAAGTGTGATTAGTAATTAATACTCCCTCCATCCATAAATGATTGACACATTTTGACTTTTGTAGTCAAATTTTAAAAAATTTGATCAAGAATTGTCACTAAACCATAAAAAAGATATAGTTATGTGGGATCTTGTTAAATTCGTCTCGATATATATTTTCGAATTAGCAACTTTTTATAATTTTTTCGCATATAGAATAAGAGATATTTACTTTTAAAATCGTATTTTGTTGATCATGAAAGTCAAAATGTATCAAAGAAATGGAGGGAGTAGATATCCACTAGTGTGAAAATTGAGAAATCACTACGTGGAATTCGGTGGAAGTAGCCCTGGAGCTTAACAAACAAAACATAACTGATGGTCAAAATTCAATTTAAGAAAGGTCAAACGATAATTAATTTGTGCTGGAGCTAGTATAGTTATTACTATCTTAAAGGACTCAGTTTCAATCTTTAAATACTACCTTCAAAGTTCATATACTAACAAAATAAAAATTAGTTGATGACTTAATCGACATGTGACATGATCAAGCTTTCAACTAAAAGGTTTTGGGTTCAATTATCGTTGAAGACAATTTGTCTCATATATTCATTATAACTACTTATTAGTTAGTAATTTTTGTATTTATTATTTGTAATTCTCTTATAAGTATAATCTCATTGCTAATTTACAAATATATATATAAATATATAAATGATTATATATATAATCTTATATATCTTTGTATTCATTAATAATTAAAATTACAAATTATAACATTTTTTATTGGAGTGCAAAATTACATAACTACCCTTGACAAATTAGCACATGCCCATCACGTGCTTAGTCTGACGAAGAGTTAACGGAAGTTTTAAAGGCATGACCAAATGGGACAAAATTCTAAATGCAATTGATGGAATATGTAGCTTTAAAACACAAGTGATGAACTGGAAATATTTGCCACACATAGGTGATAGTTTTGGCCATTAGCCCCAAAATCAAAGTAAACTCTTGTTCAAACGGTATATGGAGTATTAAACTCGTCATTGATTACGCTTTGAAAGACACAAGTTTTGTGTTGGAGAATCAATAAATTTAATGAAAGCCTATCAATTTATTAATGATAAAATAGGAAAGATGGTGAAAAGAATACATTGAAATATTAAATAATACTCCCTCCAATCCAAAAAAATGTCTTTATAGAGTTTTCACACAAATTAAGAAACATTTAATGCATTCAAAATCTCTATCTATACCCCCTATAAAGGCAATCATTAATACTCCATCTATCCACTTAAGTATGAGACAATCATTATTTATTTTGAGTCTCTTTATGGCTGTAAGGTATTAAGGGGAAAAGTATTGTATTATATACATTGATTTATGTCAAAAGACATTCTCTTTGGATATTCTTAAAATCTCTAGAAAAACACTTTTTTTGAATGGAGGGAGTACTCACTATTTGTGCACAGTATAACCTGTGCGTATTATATTTTATACAGTACGATCGCAAAATGCACAATAATTACGGATATTAAATCTCATAAAATATAAAACATGTTAAGAAAATAGTGCACATATTTATTTTCTTTTAAAAAAAATGAAAATTGAATTGGTTAGTTTGTTGTTAATAGTGGATAGTTATTTATGTATACAATATTTTTATTAGAAAAAAGGAGGAATTGTTATGTGAATTTTTTAAGTCTGAGACATTATATATAGTATGGATGATAAAAAAATACAAGAACTTTAACTTAAACAATACACTAAAAAAACTTAATTAATAGAAAATAATCCTCGTCCATTTTTTTAACTCCTCATCATATATATTTTAGATTGTTCAATTATTTAATTACTTTTACTTTGTTGACATGTACTTCTTTTCTATAATTATCATCACTAATGTCATATATTTATATGAAAATTAATTATTTAGTTGAATTTTGTTAATGAATTATCATTTCTTTTGGGTTTTTTGAAATGAGCACCTAAATAAAACATGTATTACTACGATTCACACGTACATCAAGTGGACAATCGATTTGAGATGGAAAAGTAATAAATATATTTTGTTTTGTTTGGGAAGATATATGATGTCATAATTAGATGATTCTAGGGTTCTTGGTGTGGACAACCTTAGCCAAATCTAATAGTGCCTAGTAATCAACGTGCGCAGACACACACATATATATTATCTAATCATTTTTTCCCACTTTCACATTTCTCCAACTTTTTTGCCCTACTAAAGGTAATTTCGTCGTTTCTTCTTCTAATTTTTTTTACATATATATATTTTAGCTAAACTCAATATTCGATTGATAATTTAGTAGCTATTCAATATCAAATGAGGATTATTTTATGAATTTAATCACTTTTTTTTTTCTCACAACGATTCGTTAATGTCTCTTATTCGTTTGTATAAGCTAATTTATATAAAAATATTGATTCTTAGAAGAAAAAGATCCAATTAGGTTAAATTTGGGTGTATTGATTTGTTGAAGTGGTCAAATCTCTTAGGGATATATGTAATGAATTGATTTCGATGTTGAATTCAAAGAATTAGGATTTACTAACTGTGAAATTGACTTTTGAGGGGTGATTTCCGTAGTTATGAATCGATCCTTGGGGGCAAGACGGTTACGTTTTATCTGTTATACTATATTGGAGTTCTTTGGTTTTGATTGTCACAGTCCGAAGCTGTTTTTTGTTGAAAAAGTTGTTTTTATGTTAATTTTGTAGTTATGTTATGTGACTAACGGAGGCTGATGTGATTCGTTTTGATGAGGTAATTTGCTTTGATGTCCTAGATGGACTACGATTTGGTCTGAACTATTAGCAGTTTCAAGAACCCTAATCAGTTTTGAAAATAAAAATTAAATTGGAGATGAGTTTGAGTGATTATTTGGGGTACATATTCATATATGTGTATAATTTAGATTTCTCCATATCGCCTCTGTTTTTGCTGTTTTTAGTATTCATAGGTTTCCAACTATGAATAAGTGGTATGCAGCTCTTTCATTGTGTGTTTTAGTTTCTAGATTGCTTGATAATCAGGTACTCATTGCTTATTACCTTGCAAGTTGAATGCGAAGCTCTCTTCCACGAGTAGAGCAATCGCACACCTCAATTAGTTGCTGGCTGTTATTATTTTTCCTCATGTAATCCACTTCAGCTGCCTTTCGGAAATTATTAACTAGGAAAAGCTTGTTTATAAATTTGACCTTGCATTTCTTGAGTTTAATTCATTCAGTGGCAGGATTTTGAGTTTGCTTCCAATTGATCGACATCAGTAATATGCATTACTTTCAAGATATTCACGAAAACATAATAGTCTAGATAAACACCTATAACTCGTTTTCACCATACTGGTGTTGTTTAGCGTTGACTTCTGCCTCCAATTTCAACACCGTATCTGGTGTTAATATAAGTGTGCTATAAGTAATTACTATCAAAAGATGAAGTAGTAAGCGAGATTAAGAGATTAATGTCGGAATATTTGTGGCTCGGGTCAAGTTTCCCACTACCCTTACTATGAAACGTATTCGATATAGTTCTATTCTACAGAGTGAAGGAACTGAAAGCTGTTCATGCCTTCCTGATGGCATAAATGATAATTAGCTCAAAAATCATTTTACTCTTTTTTTGTTTATCTATTGGGATCTGAAGGTATCATGCTTCATACATGACTGGGTGCCTGTAGTGGCTTAGTGAAGGAACAGTTTCATCTGGAGCCTTACATGGATAGATGGTTGTGCATCGGTGGCACATCAGAAGCTGAATTTGAAGATCCGTTCCTCTTTTCTGTTAGGCAGGGTGCTGCCGAAGAATTGATCCTAATGAGTAATGATTCAATCTTTTGTTTCTGTTCTACAAGAAAATACTAAATTTGTGAAAGGGGAAGTTGGGTTGGCTGAGGAAAGTTAAATCTTCTTGTTATTTATGTTATGTTTCAATAAGCTCTACATGGAGCAGTTAGGAGACCTGACATTCTGAAGTTGTGACTTTCGCTGCTGCTACTAAAAAGGACAACACGAGGAGGCAGTACAATCATTCGGCAAGGGTGCTGAAAAGTTGGTAATGGCGATATTGGATAAAAATGAATTTAAACCATAACTGTTTTGTCAAATAAGAAATCGAGCACTAATAATGCGGAGTGTGGTATGTACTTCTCTAAAGGAAAAGCTACTATAGGCAATGGTGTGGTCTCTGGAAGGGCTTTTTATTGTAATGATGTTTTCTATGATCTCAGAAATCTCGCTCCATATTTGTCTCCTTAAAAATGGTTTGAACCTAATGTTTTACCCGATCCATCACATCTTCAAGTAAAGCAAGCTGGGCGATATTTAAAATCTCGAATCACAACAGCAGATATGATGAACATAATGTTGTGAAATTTCATCACCAAATATGACAAAATTCGAGTTAATCTGTGTTTTAAAGAAAACCTTAGTACAATATGCGAATTATTAGAATTTCCAATACGAACAGACATTTGCATTTGTTAGTATGTAAGAAAATAATTCTTGCGTAGCTTGGCAATATGACAACCGACTAGGCTTTCTTGTACAATATTCTTGGAGGTCGTGTTTTTTATTTTATCATCATGAATGTTTTAATTGTATTTCCATGTTTTCAATTTTAGGATTTTTGTTTGCATTATGATGGGCAGCTTGTTTCTTACTCTTTTTTGTTACTCTGCATTAACCTTAGATGTTTTTTTCATGACTAAGTAACTGTTGGATGCTTTTGTTGCATTTTTAAATTTCTTATTAGAAGTAGTTTAATCTTTTCTGATTTAGCCCCTTCCAATTTATCATATAACGGATGTTTGCAGGGACCATTTTTTATTTGTTTTGTGGAATTTAGTGATTGTTAGACCTTTGATTAGTATGAACCCGAGACATAGCTCAACTGGTAAAGAGCTAGAGTGCTAAGTACCTATAGACTTGCCTCTTCAAGTAGCATGGGTTCGACTTCCCGAAGGAGCGAACCTTCTGTTGAAGTGGCTAAAAGGCAAGCTCTAGTCCCCTGATCAGTTTAGGCACATCGCACGATTTACCACCTTCGTGTACTCCATGACAAGGATGCATGAGGGCCGTTAGGATGACGGTTTCATCATTTTCTTTATAAAAACAACAATCATAACGCATAGGCAATTGCTGGTGATGTCCTGATTATATGCTTACAGATGTGCATTCATTCTTCTTTTGTGCAGGGTTGGTGTCTTTTCTATTGTTAACTTTGTGCTCTGGATATTCAGTAATAGTTACATTTTTGTGTCCTTTGAGAGTACTAGTTTGTCATGTCGCAGCAGTTCCCAGTGGGAGATGGTCAGATGTTAGAGATTCATGTTTCTAAAGAGCTCGACATGCCTATATCAGATGTGCAGATGGTAATGGTGACTCATCCTACTGACAGCCAAAATCTTAGCGAGTTTTCCATGCCAGATGGACAAAGAAGAATTGAACGGTTGGTTAACAGTTTGAGCCCTGAAAATGCTGCAAAACCAAACCACCAGACCATGCAAGTGGATCCTAAATTAAGCTTTCAGCAGTTTGTGAAGTCAAACCATGGATTTGGAGAGGTCGGGACCTATTCCAGTGCGCCAATATCATTGTTATCAGCCAAGCGTAAAGCTGAAATGGAACCCGTGAACATTCGCTCTGGTTCAATGCTATCACCTGTACCAAACAAGCGTGCGACTCAAATGCTAAGTATCTCACCTCCTGGCGGATTTATACAACCACTGGGAACTAACAAAAAAGGAGAGCAGATGCAGTCTAGGCTAAGTTCTCCAACTACGCCAAACCATACTGCACATAAAAAGATGGGAACAAATGACCCTGGTAAGTTGAACTCTCAGCGAGTGCAAACTCCAAAAGGCAGGACTATTCCCATCACATCGACTTCCAAGGTCTCCAATGGGTCATCTGAGGCTGTAAGGTCTAAAATGAGAGAGTCATTGGCTTCTGCTTTGGAATTAGCTTGTCCAAATCACGCAAGTTCTGAGAACGAAGAGATAAGTAAGACCCAGAATGCTACTGATCAAGTTTCAGGCATGTCCCAGCCTCCTCAATCCGATATGCGTGTTTCAGGTGTTGCTTCTGAGAAATTTGAAGATGTTAAGAATGCTTCATCTTTAGGGTCTGCGAGTAGGCTCAGTTATGGTCAAGGATCTGCTACGCTACACCCCTCTGGTGAAAATACAGTAAAATCTGACTGTTTCAAGGATTTTCAATTGGCCAATGAGGAAGTCTCTTATACAGATAATTTCTTTACAAAGGATGAGCTTCTGCAGGGTAATGGCCTTACTTGGGCCTGGGAGATGGATATGGTTTCCAGTGGGATGGATGAAGTCTTAAGTGTTGGAAACGGTGAAATGGCCCATGAGGATGGGGATGGGAAGAAGGGTGAGGAACCGAGGAAATCACCACTTGATTTAGCCCATGAAATTGAAGGAGAACTATATAAATTGTATGGAGGTGTAAACAAGAAGTATAAGGAGAAAGGCAGATCTTTGCTTTTCAATTTGAAAGATCGCAATAATCCAGAATTGCGCGAGAGAGTCATGGCTGGCGCAATATCTCCTGAGAGGCTTTGTTCAATGACTGCTGAAGAATTGGCTTCAAAAGAGCTGTCTGAGTGGCGGATGGCAAAAGCTGAAGAGCTTGCTCAAATGGTTGTTTTGCCTGATACGGATGTTAATATGAGACGCCTGGTTAGGAAAACCCACAAGGGTGAGTATGAAGTCGAAAGAGTAGATGATATCTCTATGGATGTTAAAGAGGAGGAAAGATCTACTCGTATTCCTACAGAAGATGACACCAAAGATAAAGATACAGTTCTTAAAAGTAGTCAAGAGAACAATGAAATTTCTGGCAGGCTGATCATCCCAAATGAGGGTACTGATCTAATGCAAGGTATGATTGTGGATGAAATGAAGGATGCAGACTTTCTTCCTCCTATTGTTTCTTTAGATGAGTTCATGGAGTCCCTTGACTCCGAGCCTCCGTTCGAAAATTTACCAGTTGATGCAGGCCAGCCCATTAGTTCCTTGGAAAAAGAGAATGAAGAAACTAGTGACAAAGTGGTGAGCACAGATGTGCTGTCAAATGTTCCTGTGGAGGAAGTGTCGGAAAAGAGTGACAAAGAGGGTGAGAAAGACGAGGAACAAATGGACCAGTGCACTGCTGAGAAATCTAAGCAGAGTCCTGTTGTGCAAAACATTGCCGCTTCTGAAAGTATGCCACCAGTAGAATATTTATGGCAAGGGTCACTTCAGTTGAGTATCTCATCATCAGTTGGGGTTCTTGGCACATTCAAAAGGTACTACCTTCTTTCCCTCAATACAAAATAAACAAAGTCCTCTCACATATTTAATTTTTGGGTCAAGAAGAAACAACTTTAGTGAATGGATTATGCCTTTTATTTATTATATGCCTAACCTTTTCATATGTGGATATATTGAGAAGTAAAAGCATTATATTTAGTTAAGTGGGTTTAGGATAAACTTGGACTTCTGAAATCGTAAGCTCAACTAGATTTACCTTGCTCATACTTGTAGTCGATGGAAAAGTGGTTTGCCCTTTTAACCAGATACTCCCATTATTTATATAAGACCATCTGATTTTTAGTGTACTCCCATTGTTTATGTCTGCTAGTTTTTAATCCGTGCAGTGGCGAGAAAACATCGACGAATGAGTGGCCTGCTTCGCTGGAGGTCAAGGGAAGAGTGAGACTTGATGCATTCAAGAAATTCCTTAAGGACCTTCCCATGTCTCGTAGTCGTTCAGTGATGGTATACTAAGCTAACCCCTGACCCTATACTTCTTCTTTGCGTATGTTCATCATCTATGTGTTATTCCATAAATTGCAAGCTTAACTTCATTTATTCCTTGCCCATCTAGTCAAGTTGCACCTGTTCCTTTTTTGTTTAATTCGAGTATTTGACCCCAGACTTCCATTGATTCCATCTGTTTTTATTGGGTTAAATACATACCACCTTTCAGTAAGAAAGACAATCGGCACATAATGCTCTCCTTGTGTGAGTCTGTATAGCCTCCTTGAGTTCAATATATGCATCACTCATGATTTTACTAGAAATTTCTTAATCGATCAAATTGTCTAAAAAAGAAGTAGAGCATTAAAGAGAAATGTCCGAAGTATATCTTCTGTTGCATATCAGTTAATGGCTTCGGTTTGTTAACCAATGCAGATTGATTTCAAGTTTATGAACTATGTTTTGTTTGCCATTTTGGGCTCGCATTTCAGCTGGTATGTTCAAATATAATGTTCTGTTATTGTCATTCTTATACAGGTGGTTCATTTTTCGTTGAAGGACAGCATACTTGAAGATGAGAAAGTGACTCTTTCCGAGGTATGTTATTTATCCCTTGATTCGCTTCTGTTTGGAGATTGTTTCTCATTGTCAGGTCGGTTAATCCTGTTGTATTGAAATGTGTTCAACTATAGGCCGTGGAGTCTTATGTTTCAGACGAGAGGCTTGGTTTCGCTGAGCCAACTTCAGGAGTAGAGTTATATTTGTGCCCCCCAAAATCAAGAATCGCCGATATGCTGATTGAGCATGTTTCCAAGGACATTGCTGAGATACTTAATTCTACAGATAATGGTCTTATTGGTATAGTTGTATGGAGAAAAGCTCATTTGAGTTCCTCCATAATATCACCTAGTTCATCTTCACATCATAAAGACGGTCTGAAAAGGCAACACAATTCTACTAGGAGACAGCAGGAGAAAGATGCTAATTTTTCGAGTAATAATATTTTGAAAATACCTGTATCTCAACTGAGTCCTAAACCTCCCCTTAAAGTTGTGGTTGATGACGATGATGATGATATACCCCCTGGATTTGGTCCAGGCGTGACCCGAGATGACGATGATTTGCCTGAATTTAACTTTTCCGGTAATGTTAACCATTCGGCAAAGGCGTCTACGGGTCCTAGCGTAGTAAATCCAATAAGACCTCCATTACATAGACCTGTAGATCACATGAGACAACTTGTACAAAAATACGGTCAAACTATGAGGACACCCCATAGTGACCCAGGTAGCGTTGCACTTGGGCTGGAACCTTGGGAGGATGATGATGATGACGATATACCCGAGTGGAGGCCTCAGTTACCAAACCAAAACTATACTTTTCATCAGGAGCAAGTCCATTCAACTGTAGGCCAGCACTACCTTCAAAGAAATGTGCCGAGACCAAATTTTGAGATGTCGCCACAGTTTCGAGGTGGGAGTCAGCACATGACCCCGTCTTGGCAGCACGGTCCTAGATATGCACCGTCGGCTGTGCCCGAGCATGTTAATTTAGGAAACCTGGTCGTTCCGCGGCAGCAGCAGGTTAGGCTGCCGGTACAGGGGTTGCATCATTCCCCAGACTGGAGCTATGGCATCCCTAGAAGTAGGGCGTTATGAGTAGTTTTGTAAATTATAGGTTTGATTTATAGCTTCATATACTATCTTTGAAGTCAGCTCAAAGGTGTTTTTAATCAAAGCTTTTCTTGCAGGATAGAGATACTTATGTCTTCGAAATTTGCGTTTCGATTTATGCACTTATCTAAAGCTACCAAATACCTCACTCGAAATCTATTACTCGTTCCATCGTTTTTTTAACGATCATTTGTTACACAGTTTATTAATCAAAATTTGTATTCATCTTATAAATATAGTTTTCATTTCACTTTTTTAGTATGTCAAATTTGGTAAGATGAAATCGTAAAAAGTGATTTTATTTTAAGAAAATGATCTATGGAGCAAAGCAAGGGAGTACATAATAACATGAATGTAGACATTTCGGTGCCTTAAGCCTTACTTGGACCATGACTGGAGTTTGACCAACGTCACATTTGAAGCTAATTTTGACTAAGATTAACATTTGTTGTGAATTAGGTTTTTGACTTTTTTTGGATATCATTTTAGGTCTCTCTATTTTATATGATATGTATGTCAATAAGGTCCTCAATATTAAATTAAATACTAGTAATTTTTTAAAGCAAATAACAAGTACGCTAATGATTGTTTAACATTTACATAAAACTAAATTCCATAAAATCAACTTCTCATAACACTTTATCATCAAAACACTAGATAGTATTACATTCAACGAATAAAGGTGGGGAGAGAGAAATCAATAAAGTGATTTGAGGAGGGTATAAAAATAGGTTTGGTGGAAATTTTTTTAGGGATTCTTTTAGAATAAGCAATCTAATTTTTTGCTCTCTTTTGCAATATACTATTCTATGTATACAATGAGGAGTGATTTGAGCACTCTCTTACAAATGCTCTTAAATGTGTTTTCCTAGTATGTGTTCTAGGACACATGATAATAACACGAATGCACATGGTAAGTCAATGATATAATAATAACACAAATGTATAAGATGTTGAGGTTGTTGACATGGAAAGACTTACGTAAAAATATTAATGGAGATATGTTATTAATGATAATTGTTGTCAATACAATAGAATACCTATATTTATAAGTAAATATTAATCTAACCCTAACAATTTATTAAACGGGTTTATGGACTTGTCGCCCATGAGCCTAACCCTATATTTATTGAAAGCACTATTTGGGCATGTATAGTGGTTCCCGTAGTAACCACATCTTATGCGGCCATGAATGTGCAAGTAGAGAACGGTTGCTTGTTCTAGTTTGACAATCTCATTATGAGGAAATTTGAGTCCGAAACTGAAGTCAAACTAAACATGAGGTTGGGGTGGGTTAAGGGGGAGGGGAGGAATGAGGTGTATTGAAGAAGAAGGATTGTGGATTTATTTTAATTATGTAAAGTATCTTAAATTATATTATTATTAGTTAGAGTAGCGTTAGGGTAAAATAACCATTTTATGTTTAAAGTTGAAAAAGAAGATTCAGGGCATCTCAGAAAAGAACTGATAGTTCAAGGGATAACCTGAAAGTTAATTGACAGTTTAGGAGCTAACTTGCAAAAAAGCTTTTAATGAATCGTTCATCATTAACTTATATTTCGTCTTCCTTATCAATAATGTGCTTATTGTAGGGGTCTCATTGTACCCTGTCTTCAAAGGATTTGGGTTTTATCTATATACTACTTCAACATGAGATTCTTTATAGTCAACCATTATTTTTAGTGCACCTACTCACGGTACTTAATAGGGGAAAGTTATAGTTCATCAAGACTTTTATTCACAGTATTGTTAAAGGGCTAAACTGTTGTCCATAGTACAACATTCTCACAAAGTTATTTATTGTGTTGACAATGAGGAGATGAGGTCGAACATATGTTCATTTAACTCCAATTAAGTATGCAAAGCGTACAAAACAAAATATTCACATGTATATGAGTGTGCACTCGATAAGTAGCGACCGTCCCTTTTACAAAAATAGCACTATTGATGACTTAGGAACTATGGAACATAAACCATTAAGTTAGCATGCTCTCTCTCGAAGAGAATGAAAGCATGTTAAACAATGTACAGATGATCATTCTCTCTTAATGCGCCCAAATCTTCCACGTGTGAGCCATCAGCCATGATGATTGTAGTTCCTCTTTTCCCAAGTTTCTTTTCTGCATTTATAAAAAGATGAAATCGTTATTTTAACAGTCCTCAAATAGGAGACTAACGCTTATTTTTAACCAGTTCAATACAAGATTTGTTCCTTAAGGAGAGTCGAACCCATATGGCATGAAGAGACAAGGTTGCAGGCTCTAACTCGTTATCAATAGAACTATGTCCGAGGACAGTCCAATAAAATTATGTAGTCAAGGAAGCAGATTGTCACAATATTTGAGAGGATTAGTTGAAAACAATGTTATGCTCCAAAACTAAGCTTGTATTGGTATAGAAGTAACTTTTTACAAACTTTTACTCCCTCCGTCCCTAAAAGATTGTCATATTTTGACTTTTGTGGTCAATTACAACAAAATTTGATCACGAATTCTCACTAAACGAAAAGAAATAATATAGTCTTGTGGGACCTCGTTAGATTCGTCTCAATATATATTTTTGAAATATCAACTTATTATAATTGTTTTGCATTTAGAATAAGAGATATTTGTATTTTAAATCGTGTTTTATTGACCATCAAAAGTCAAATGTGACAATCATTTAGGGACGGAGGGAGTATATTTTAATTAATTAGTTATTGCTAATTATAGTTAGCACGAAACAACGAGAAATTCTTGTGTTATCAAGTAGAGGTAGTATTGTTATTAAATCCCACCTGCTAAAACCAGGAGATCTTCTATTGAGTGAGGGAGATGGATAAGTTTCCCCCCATTTTTTCCTTGTTCATCATCTGGATGGTGCCCATGAATTATTACTCTCATAAGGTTTGCATTAACTCTTCCTTGTATGACAGTAATTGTTCCTGCAAAAAATGGTAGTAACAGTTGATAATATTTATAGCACCATCACATTTGATGATCTTCCTACAGTTAATTGCCAAAATGATCCTAGAAACTGGCGGTTTGGTGCAGTTTTGTGCCCCTCGGTGTTATCGTTGCAAAAAAGTGGCACTTACAGCAACAGTGGCACTTACGGGATAAAACTGCTAGGCCCTCAGTTACTAGGACCATTCGCAATTATCTCATGGCAATAAAAATAGCATCAACTATGTGCTTACTATTTGATTCTTCTCCTTGACCATCACGATTTGCTGTCTGAGTAACCTGCTGCTGACAATGTTAGTCCTCGACATTATTTGATATAGTAGATATTTAGCTCTATTTGCTCAAATTTGATAGTTACCGCATCATTCAAGTCATGGAGTACTTCTGTTACAAGCGGCATTTCATCTAGTTCGTCTTTCTTCAAGCTCCTTAAGTGCTGAGCATCAGTAATTGTAGAAATGATTTTATGAGTATGTGCAACATGAATGCTGGATGTATGACTTCTGTGTATTATGCTTATAAAAGAAAGACGAATGCCAAGTTGCAACCTTCAAGAAGTTGGCGCGAATTGTCTTTGCGTCTGAATCATTTTGTTGGACCAATTGCTTGAAATGATGATGACCAATCTTGATTACCTGGGAAAGCCTCTTACTTCTCACTGTGAATGGTTGCGGAATATTGAAGATTACTGCGATTTCTCCAAACATGTGTGGAGATGCTATTTTTGAGATGAACTGCTTACCAACACCACGATAAATACTTTAGATGTTTGCACGCTATACATATCAGTGTTTACTACAGTATACTATGGACTCATATATAATTAGGCAGCTATCAACATTATGGATGGAAATTCATTGGCCTGTCAAGCACTCCATATGTTCTACGATCGTGATACTGAATCTTTTTGTTTCTATCTAATTTATACTAAAAGTTGTGTACGGTTGAATTTAAATGTCAGCGTTTTAGCAGATTTGTTTTCAACATTGTGGAACGAAGAAGCCGAATTGATTCATATATTGAGATAACACAATATAAGAATAACAACATACCTGTTCAGTTCCATTGTTATAGACTATCACATCCTGCAATATTTTATAAGTGAGCTAGTGGTCATAGGCGAATGGGCATATGATCGATGAGTAATTTTGTCTTACCGCAGCTCCAGATACTAAAATATAGAAATCTGTTGGTATTTCATTTTGTATAACAATATCAACTTTAGGTGGAAAATATTCTGCTTTCATCTCTGAAACCTGAATGGATAGAATGCAAGTTAGTGAATAATGAGATATGTATCCCCTCGGAATAGATAAAAACTGAGTTATCGACATGTTCTGTTCGATTTGTGAAAGTTATCAGGATCAAATTGGTCTAGCGTACTCTACTTGAATTTTTGTAAAACAAACTATCAATTACATATTTCATTAGGAAAGGAAAATAAGTCATTACCAGCTGAACGATGAAGTCATCAGATGTGTTTTCGAAAAGGTAGGTCTCGGCAACAGTTGAGCGGAATAGATGCTGGTGGATGCCAGATCTTATAGCTTTTGGTAAGCCTTCTAGTACCTGTTCTTGCTTTAGCTCTGCTGTTTTGAACTTGAGTGTCATGTGTGCTAGCATTTGATCCTTTAAACTTTCCGGAAGTACACTCTTGCTCGCGTATCTCAGAATGTCGTTAATTGTACTCCTCTGTCAACATAACAAACGTTGAGCATTCAAGTTATGGAAAAATCCTAAAGGTGCAACGTGCAGGTAGCTTGTAAATGCCAACATAGGTTATTTACGTAGTGTGGGGAAAGAGCGATATACCATCTCAAAGGTCCGAATAGCACTGTGCACGATAAGATTTGTCATGTTTCCAATAATATACGCAGTAAGACCAATGTTGAAAAGCATGTAGAATATAGTAAAAATCTTTTCCCCTGTATTCTGAGCGTGCAGATCCCCGTAGCCAACTGTGGTAAGGGTGACGATGGACCAGTACATCGAATACGTGTACAAAAGCCAGGTGCTTCTATCCTTAAATTGTGGAATTTGAGATCCAATCCATGTATCATCTGAAGTTTTATAATGTATTGCAAGCCAGAAGTAGAAACAACCCGCTGAATGTACAGCGAATAGTGTCACCTGAAGTCGCGTTGTATTAGTTGATTTAGTTGTATCTGTTCTTGTAACCGTATCATCAAGTTACTCGGTATTATTCGAATACACTTACGCATATAAGCTTGCAGTATCTGGTCCAGAAGTAGCTGAATCGAGTATCTTTTTCTACCCTGAACAAGATGTTAAAACTTGGTGTAAGCTTACTATTGCTTGCTGGAGGTTTGCCCTACAATGTAAAGGTATGCAAATGTTTCCAAATGCTACAATTCATTTTTATTAATGTTTTTATTTTTTCATGTCAGCATTTAATCATTTATATATCTTAATTTTATTGCAGAAAACATAAATGTGACATGATTAGATTGTAATTTAGAGTATCTTCGTAATACTATCCTCTTGTTGAAAAGTATAAAACGTCGATTGAAATAAATTCGAGGAACTATTAATGATATAATACAGAGGTTTTCAAACAATACGATAACATGTGACTCTCGCTAAAAGTGTTCAAGGTCAGTCGTTACTCGTTACGTTATGACACGAGATGAAATATATTGCAATGATTTGTAGAGAATACTTTACCTTGAGAAAAAATCACTAACACGCCTGAGTCTCCAGAGGCGGAGCAAGTTGAGAATACTAAAGACTTCACCCTGATTCATCTCTCCGGTGATGACTCTATATATGGCTTGGAATGGTAGAGTCGATGCCACATCCATTGGAAACCATACACTAGTCAGGTACCTGATATACATTTGTATTATGTGTGACAAATTTGATAAAATAGTCTCGTTGGATCGACACCCTTTATATTTGTTGTTGCTTAAATAGCACCTAACTCATATGAAAGATTAAAATACCCTTTCCCTTTCATCTTTCCAAATCTCTCGCCCCACCCCCACCAGCAAGCTCGCGAGCTACCCCCACCCCTCCTAGTAGGTCGTGACCCCTACGAGGTCACGACACCAACAACAAAAAGTATATATCCAATACACATGACGTGCGTTCGATATACTTTTGAGCATACATTGCGTTCGTTCTATATCATTTTCCCAAATATCTTGAATATGTGTTACCTCGCAGCTATTTTCTTGTGATCGGTAACGAGCAGGTATGTTGTTTTGTCCAAGAAAGCGACGAAGAAAGTCAAGACGATGTCCGCTCCGAAGAAAAAGTCAACGGCCAAATCCACCGGCAGGAGCGACTTAGCTGCCTTTTTGAATGCTAGCTCGAAAGGAGATGACCATGCCGAGTATACCACCAATACTACCAGAAACACTTGCCACCAACTGCAACAACCACCTTAATGTTCAGATTACCACACACCAGCAAGACCGTTTGACAGGCTCGGCCAAAAAAATGTTGGTAGAGGAAATCGAGAACATGACGTTATGATCACAAGCTCACTTATACAAATTCAATAGAAGTATAGACAACAGAGTGATTACTAGTTGTTGAAGAATATATAGGAGGTTACATGAAGTATGAGTCTCATGGGTGGATCCTCGGGTGCCGAGGACCACCCAGGATCCTCGGGTGCCGAGGACCACCCAAAGACGAAAAAAATAGCTCGCTTAGATGATATTAGTTCACAGATTTTACATGAACACACAGTGTACAAGATTATAAGGAAGAAACAAACCGGTATCTGCGATCGAATGGTGCAATCACGAACTTTTCTGGCAGGCCAGATCCCTCAAGATTAGTTCCAAATGCTGGTAAAAGGCTGCTTGAAAGAGTAGCTAGGTTCTTCTCGCTACCCGTGTGCCTCCGATATAGTAATGGCGTTGGCGACCGTGTTTGCGATAATGGCTCTGGCGATCTTCCATCGGAAGCTGACATTTTGGCAAGAAATGGAAGGGGTCAGGAAGACTATTTGCAGCTTCACAATTCATACCAAAATGGTACATTATAAACTTGCAAATGAGATGTAATGTTGACATGTTCATTAAGATATTAGTAGCGTAAACAATAATTGATCATAGATAATATAATTATATGCTCATCATTTGACTATTTATGCATTATCACATTCATATATATTTGATGCAATGTATTTTAATAGAACTTGTTGAGTTCATCAGCTTTCAGATCTCATCAATAGTTCAATGCCTCTTCTATTGTCAATGATGCATAGGGAAATGTAGTTGGCTATTTTGCTCAAAATACAGTGCCTAAACATTTTTTATAACTAAAATACTCCATCCATCCCAAATTGTTCAAATATTCACGGTTACTCAGACTCGGCTGAAAACATAATATTTCTAATTTTATAAGTGTAAAAATTATAAAAAGTTGATATTTCAAATATATACATCCAAACGAACCTAACAATATCTCATATGACTATATTATTATTTTTCAGTCAGAATAAATTCAAGTTTAAAACTTTTAAAGTTTGAATTCCAAAATAAAAAGTGGACGAACAATTTAGGATGAGGAATTACCTCTTTTAGGTCTCAAAATGAAGAAATATTATATACGTGGATCCTAATGGAGGATGGATGAAAGGTACATCAGTTGACTTATAAATCGAATTCAAGATCACATCAAGTGTTGATTTTATTAAATTATGATGGTGTTCGGTTATGGAGAAATTTGGCAAAATAACATAAGTCAATCAATAATAGAAAAACACCTTCATTTTTTTTAGAGTAAATGGCTTCGTTGATCACTTACGTTTGTTTAAAAACACTAGTCGATCACCCTAGTATGACTTTGTATACTTTTGATCACTCATGTTGGGTATTATATATATTTTTGGTCACTCACGCGTTTTTTTGTCCAACTCTTGATTTTTCGAAATTTTTAACATTTTGGTAAGGGTATTTTAGTCATTCTTCCATAATTTTTTAACTTCCATCAACAACTTTTATTAACTTCCATTACACTCAACATTTCCATGACAAAACTATGAGAGAATGACTAAAATACCCTTACCATAATCTTAAAAATTTCGAAAAATCAAGAGTTATAACAAAAAAAGCATGTGAGTGACCAAAAGTATACATAATACCCAACATGAGTGATCGAAAATATACAAAGTCATACTAGGGTGATCGACTAGTGTTTTTTAACAAACGTGAGTGATCAATGAAGCCATTTGCTCTTTTTTATATGGCAAAATACCACATTCCTTTTTTTGGGTAGAATAACGCCCTTACATCAATCACTAAATTACCCTAACTTTTTTGAACTTTCTTTATTCCTCCTTTTCCACTTCGTCTTATCCATCTACATTCTTCAAAAACCACCACCGCGCCACCATTAAACACAACCGATAACATCCCTTTTGTCATATGTCGACCCTGTTACCACGCTCTTCACCCCGCCCTCATTTCCACGACCTCCTCCCAACTACTTCTCATATTCAAACTTTAAAAGAAAGAAGAATGGGTTCCACAATCTTCATTTTGCTTTAGTTTTCTTGGAATTGAAGTTATATACACCATTTTTTTAATAAGAGGGGTATTTTAGTCTTTTCCCAACATCATCATCTTCCTACCTGTTCTCCATCTCTATCGACGTCCAAAGACCACGAAATTCATCCTTCTCTCCTTCTACTCGACCAACACCCCCAACCTCCTGCCTCTTCAAGTCCGACAACCACCTCCCTCTCCATCACAGTCGTCTTAGGTTGAGGGATGAATGAATGAATAAATACCCCATTTTGAGTCCATAGGACGCTCATTATACTATTATCAATACTTTTTCATGATAACTTTCCCTAAAAACTGAAGTAGACATTCTCAAATGTTTGTAGTTGCACTCTCGCACACACTTACACAATTGTCTGAATCCCTAAAAAAATGGCAAATTTTTCATTCATTTCTGATAGTGGTGATAAAAAAACAATAGAAACTAGAAACCATACTCTCTCAAGCACAAGATGAAATTGTTCTTGAACAAAATGCATAAATCAACTGCTTTGGCTTTGCTGATTCAAATCTTCTCTCTCATCTTGAAAACTCGTTTTCAAACACTCAAATAATTTCCTTCTTATAATCCAAAATCAGTGAAGAAAGATGGGCTTTCTTGAATTCTCCAAAGATGAGAGCTTTTTGCATATCAAGAAAATCCCAAATGGAAAAAAGGTAAAAAATTCTAGCCCATAATATGAAATGGAACCAATTGAGTCAAAATTGGTTAAAGATGAGAGCTTTTCGAATATTTAAGAAAACCCTAATGGTGCGTTTGGATTCGGGTGAATCTAGGTGAGGGTAAACATTTAAAATTAACCTAGGTTAGGGGAATGTAGGGGAACGCAGGTGAATGTAGGTGAAACTATTATAAATCCTGTTTGGATACAATTACCCTTCACTAGGTAAAACAAAATAATTAATAACTTGAAAAACAACATTATAAAATTATTAACTATTAGACTGACATTTATATCCTTCTCTTTATTTCTACACAGAATACCTTGTTTTTGTTTGCAAATTAAATGTTATTAAATAAAAACATTAGCAAAACATAAATATGTTCTATAATAAAAAATAAAGAAACGTATCAATAATCTTTAGCAAAATAAACATACACATGTTTAACAAAAGATAAACATAAACAACAAATATCGTGTACTTAATGATTAGTACACATATAGTACAAAAGGATTTATAATAAGGAATATGCCAATGCTCGTATATGTTGATTTACATACATTACAAAGGTGATTTGATAATTAGATGATTAATTGAAAAAATGATTAACACTGATTATTGCACTAGGAGAAAAAGCTAGACGTAGCAACAAACAAATATAGTACAAACGGATTTAAATTGAAAAGCAAAAAAATATGATCTTTTTTTATTATTCAAGCGAGAAAGAAAGAGCAGCCAAGAAAAAACTGTTTTTTCAAGCGGAAAGAGGCAAATAATATTTGGCAGAGAGTAATATTATTGATGGGTAGTTAAGTCTCATCTAATAATAAATATATAAAATTAATTCGTTAACCTAGCATTACCCACCGATTTGGGGGTGAATGATTTGAGGGTGAATAGAGGAGAATGTGTTAACCTACATTAACCTAGATTCACCTACATTAACCTTAAGAAAAACAAAAAACTGGTTCCAAACGGGGTGAATGATAAATTTCACCTAGATTCACCTAGGTTCACCCCAATCCAAACGGACCATAAGTGGTAAAAAGGTGGAAAAGCCAAGATGGTGGGGTGGCATGATAGGTTGAAGATGACGTTTTTAATTTAATTTAATTAATTGTGTTTGAATATTTTAATAGGTTGAGTTAGTTTATAATTAGGTTGAGTTAGATTAGTAGCTTTAGTTAGTTTTAGATGTGATCTGACTATTTTGCCTTCCATCTAAATGTTTAAAATCTGAAAAAGGAGAAAAACAAAAGTTCAGGTGCTAATCTTACGTCTCAGGTGCCTACTTGTTATAAAATGTTGACCAGATGCCTATTTGAGATAATTCTAGAAGTTCAGGTGTGCATATGAGAAAAAGTCATTCTAAAATTATAAACTTAATATTTATTTAATAGATAAAATTATTTAATATATAATTTAATTTCTAATATTTAAATCATTAAAATAATATATATATAAATTTTAAAATTATAAACGAGGGGCCGTGCCTCCGCCATGGATAAGGGCCGGCACTGGTTGGGTCGATAACGACTAAAAAATTATGATTTGATTCTACCAATTTTATACCTAAAAATAATCATCCCGGAAATATAGCCTGTCACATGTAATTTATGTTTCCTTTGATAAACCTGGAGATCGTTTTCCACTGAACCCCATAGTTATGGATTCTCGTCACGCAACCCTGGGTCGGCGAACGGTAACCTCTTCAGTCTTCACTAATTTCAGTTCAATTTGTGTTCGTTTCCGTTAATTGTAATAATTATTTGAGCAGTTGGAGGAAATTCGACAAAAGCGAGCAACTCAAAAATTGAGCAAAGCATCATCTGGTCCAGATCTCAATCAAATCTCCATCCCTACTGGTATGCATCTTTACTTTACAAACTCCAATCGATGATCAGAATCAATTCTAGTTTTATGAGTTCGGAGGGGGAGAAATTTGGTAATGTAGCACACAATCGACCGTTTTTAAATTAATTTGTTATAGCACCGGTGAAAAAATTGGCTTAAATAACATTTTGCCTACATGGAAATACTATTTTACCATTTCTTATTTCCTCCTTCGTACCCACCCCACCGCCAGCACCGAGCAGCAGCTCCTCCACGCCCACTGCAACCTGAAAGATAAAGAGGAAGGACAATGGTTTGGTGATATTAAATGGGGGCTATTTAGTCAATTCACATGGGATGTTATTTAGGTTAATAAAAAAGAGAGGTGTTATTTTCCAAACGGTTTCCTTCAAAGGTGCTATTTAGCTAAATTTCTAGGGACGCGGGGGTGGTGTTTGGGGAAAATGAAGAAGAAAGGAAAATGGGACAGTTTTGTCATTTCACAGTGCTAGGTCCTATTTAGGCAAAAAAGGAATTAGACGGCTGCTAAAAATTTAAACAAATGGCCAAACCGCCAAAGGGTGTTATTTTTCAAAATTTCTCTTCGGACGAGGTTATTACATTACATTTCAGCTTTATATAATCCAAAATTCAAGTGTAATATTGTTTTGCAAATGATCTCAAGATGCAGCTGGAATGCGGAAATCTGAAAGTGGAAGTCGACTCTCCGAGGTATGTCATTTTGCACTAATTCTATGAGTTTGAATTACTTGTCATTTCTTTTTCGGGATTCCATTCAGATATTTATAAAATATGTTGTCAAATCTAAATGTAAGTTATTAGGGGTGGATCTCTTTTACGGTACTTGTATTTCTGGACTTATGTATATTGGAGAGAGTGAGTTGTATACATTCTTCAAAAACCTCTGCAGACTGATATAAGCGGATTAGTATCGCAATTACAAGATATGCAGAGAAGAAATGCCACACTTGATGAAGAAAACCGAACACTGACATCAAGGGTATTTCCTTTATGATAAAATATGGTTTATGTTACTAGGCCTGCTTAAATATTTTGGATGTACATTAATTGTTTGTTGACAAAGGATTGTCTGTTTCTTGACAGCTTCATACCAAAGAAGTTGAAAATGACATATTGCAGAAGCGTCTAAACGAGCTGGTAAATGAGACTTTATTGCATGATATGTTGTGTATAGGTTATATTCTTCCCCATTTTACTTCTTAGCATTGGAAGGACTCTCTAGAATTTCTAACCACATTTAACTAATAGTAAGAATTAACGACATATTATCCCGATTAAAAAAAAATAGCACGAACAAATGTCTCGTTTGGTTGTAGCAGTTATGTCCACTAGCCACTAGTTATTTATGCCATCATCTTCATATTAATTTTCTGTGGGGTTGGTTTTTCCTTCATGTTATTATGATGAGCTGGTTATGGTGGAGGAATTATCAATATGTCCACTCTGTAATTACGTATCAGCTTGTAGCGACACTTATTGTTATCCCTATGTCTGGTAGGGTAACTTTACTCATATGGATCTTAATAATTTGAATAATTGTTGGTGCGAGTGATATTTTGCCCGTCAATTTTCCTATCTATCGTCCATTTGTACAAATGGTAAAGTCTATGATAATAAAGTCGAATGTGGTTGAAATTTTTCTCAGATTGTACAAATGATCAATCTGGTTCTGAATAAAATTGCAGGAGCAAAATACTGTACCCTCTCTTAGGAAAGCTATCAGGGATGTTGCTATGGAAAAAGATGCAGCAGTTGTTTCTCGGGTATTTATTTTTCCATTTTATACTTTCTTAATGCAGATTTCATATTCATTTTGTTGATCTTCACCCACTACACTTTATTATGTAGGAGGATCTTTCAGCCCAGCTTCGAACAATTAAGAAACGATTGAAGGAAGCTGAAGAAGAACAATATCGGGTATCCTGCAGCTTTTCAAAGTTAGAGTTAAATTTGTCTTCCTATCATTTTAACATTCATGTTTTAGGCCGAGGAGGATGCAGCAGCACTTAGAGCAGAACTAAACACATTACAGCAACAGGCAATGAGTAGTCAATTCAGTGGCATGACACCCATGGGCTATTCATCAGATCACATGCAAGCTATGGAAAAGGAACTAGCCAATTTAAAATCCCAATTGGAGGTTTGTTCTTATATTAACTTATCCGCTCAACTCCTTTTTCATATCCCAAATCTCACTAATACTTACAGCAAGAGTCAAATCTAAGGCATCAAGATTTGCAAAAGTTGGTTGAGGAGCAAGCCCATTCATCCACCCTTATATCTCAGAAGCAGGAATTAGAACTCAAACTCGAATTTATGTCCAAAGCAATGACTGGTAATGTCTTTGTTATTGAAGCGGCACCAATCTAAGTAGTAGTAGATAGTCTTTGCACTTCATCTGGGGTCAATTTGGAAACAGCCTTCCTGTTATAACAGGGGTAAGGCTGCATACAATCGCCTCCATCCGAGGCATTGGAGCTTTTTGTTGTTTTTATTGTTATAGTAAATTTCTACTTGCTCATACATATTGCTTTCGAACACTTACATTAATTAACACCATGCTGCAGAGAAAGAAACAGAAAACGGCACTCAGAAATTATTTTCAGTGGTATGTGCTTTCATATGGTTTGAAATTTATATAATAAGTCCTCCTAAGTGATGCATCAATAAAGATATGCTAGGGGAAATAAATGCTTGGTATATGGTTCATGGCGATATCAGCTTGCTTCTCGACGTCTATATTTCAATCCCTTATAATTTTCATCTTAGGCATACATGACTTTTCGGTCCATCAACTGACCAAGAGGTTCACTGTTTTGCATGTTATCTGCTGTCTTTTAACAGGAGGATAAAGAGAGACTCGAGAAGCAATTGCATGACATGGCAATTGCTGTTGAGAGATTAGAAGGTAGTCGCCAAAAACTTCTATTGGAGGTACCTTCGTTAATTTTCTTTTTTCTTCATCTTGAAAGGCTTTGCTATAGGAACTAAAAAATGTTTCATACAGTCCTCTGCTGAGGCTTTCCTGTACATCATTTTTAAGAGAACTCCCCTTCATAACGTCTCTCTTAAGTTTGCCAGACTGAGATCTCATTCACTTCTGAATTTCTCGATACGGTCCACCAATGTAATAAGCTATTCTAACATATTAAAGGTCTCCTGGACTATTTAAGTTTTGACTAATATATGGAGGACGAATATTACTCTGTATATGAAGTTATATTATAATATCGTTCCTATTAAAATATTGAATTACTGGTTCGCACTCCTTACTTCATATGCATAATATTTGAATATCAATATACTGCTGAAGAGATGAAAAACAAAGATAAACAAGAACATTGACCACTCATCTCAGATGAGCTACATTTAGTATATAAGTGGGGTTCTCTGACCTTTATAGATTACTTCGTTATTCTACAACAGCCTGTGCTTAAATCTTGAAATGTTTCATCTTATCTACAGATTGATTCTCAATCTTCCGAGATAGAGAGACTCTTTGAGGAAAATTCTAGTCTCTCATCTGCACATCAGGAGGCCATGGGAGTTGTGGCACAGTGGCAGGCCCAGGTACTAACTGGTGACTTGTTTATTGGGGTTGTTCACTTCGATACTCTTTCCCCCCTTGCTCTCTCCTTGCACTTGTTTGTCAAGTTATTCAACAAGTTTTGTTGTCTCTTCCATGTTCTGCTATTATGGTGATGTCTCTGGCAATTGACTAAGCTTATTCACCCTTTTTGTCATACTGGTTTTATCTCAATAGTTTATAATAGGCATAGAGTAGTGGCACTCATAAATGTAATCCAGAGTAATTATATATGAACACGTGCACCAAAGGAAATGATTGCCTATTACCTTAGGGAATGCTGTTTCAGGGCTCTTTTCTTAAAGTGGTCAAATAGTATGAAGTTTGAACTGTCTACAGTTACCCTTAAAGAAAGATGACAAGTAGAGGAACATATGGAAGCAGAACTATATGCAAAGACTATTTCGGAACTACTTTTTATTCTTTTACTATCTAGTCTTTTGATTAATTTTATGCAAAATATTTTTATTTTATTTTTTAGACATTTCTCATCTATTTTCTGAAGTACATCAACCACATGAATGATAAACATGATGTGCCCAGCCTTTTTGTTGAATGATAAGTATTTCATCTGTTTTTATACGAGCATTGTTTTCCTATGAAATGTATCACATTATGTATGTTGAATGACAGAGTTATACAATAAACTATCCTCTTGTCCTTGTAATCAGAAATGGAATGATGGTGATAGTATTTTGTCCAATGTAATTATGTTAGGTGAAAGGTTGTCTTAAGCAAAATGAGGAACTTCGCAGCATGCTAGATAAGTTAAGAGAAGAGCAGGCGATTCAGGGAGGCGTCTTTACAACCAACAGAGAGGGTGACAATGGGATGGATTCAGTATCACATACTACTGAATTTGATTCCCTTAAGGTCGGTAATTAGGTTTTGCTGCCTCTTATGTTTACCTATGTATTAACTTGTAGCTGTGATATTCACCATCTACGTACAAATTTTGTCTTTGCAGGGTCAGCTAGCGAAAGAACAAAGTAGAGCTGAAGCACTGTCTGGTGAGGTTTTACAGCTCTCAGCACGCCTCCAACAGGCGAGGCAGGCATATAATGGTCTTGCTCGGAGGTAGGTGTAGTTCTATGTTAATTGTGTTCAACATGTTGATTCTGTCTATCTCTAAAATGTTGTATAAATGATCATCCAGTTATTACCCTGTGCTGCGGAACATTGAGACCAATCTTATGAAGCTGAAGCAAGATGGATCAGTATTTGTGCAATAAGCCAATAACGAGAAAGAACATCTCGTTTTTTTATAAGTCAAGCATTTGCAACAATCATGTCTCTTGAACCATTAGAGTCAGTAATATATATAGCATGGTTATTACGGTGTTTTAGGAGATACAAGGCTGTAAAGATTGTTTCACATGAATTTGCAACAATCATGTCTCTTGAACCATCAGTCAGTTTTGTATATTGGGTTTTCATCAAGAACTGTACCACACCTTTGTGATATAAACAGATTTTCCAACTAGGGTTTGAGATTTCATTACCGATTTTGGGGTCTCTCTTCTTGCAGGAGATGTTGCATCTCATGATGTTGAGAGGGTGTATGTCATTATATTTAATGTGTTAGGACAATAGATTCATCCAGTTTGTATTGTAATTTCTAGTATTGCAATTTCTCAGACTCCTGTTTCTTGTGACTTTTGATCGAGCCTCTTGCTTTCAATAAAGGGAAAACTTAGGCTCTTTGAAGGATGTTATAGTGTTTAGGGGTGTGTTTTTTAAGATAAGTTCATTCCTGGTGTACCAGATTGTCTACAGGACACTGGAGAATTTGTGTATATTGTCCATGTCTTTCATGGAAACAATAAAATAGGAGGTAAGTTGTGTGATCTCATTGTATTGTGGTTGCGGGTTGAAAAAAATGTTATTCCAGTTGCAGTTCGTAAAGGACACAAAATAAAAAGGTGATTAGAATTTTCCTCTGGTTCAGTACAAAATGGGCATTGTGTGTTAATGGTTAACTTTGTTCTCTTGGCTGTAAGATCCTTTCTTGGTATCTTGTTAAAGAGGAGTTTTCAAAGGACAATTTTTATTTTGTGGGCTATGAAAGGAACCAGAGTTTTCCAAGTTTTTTGGTTTATTATATTATGTTGGGTAGGTAATTTGATAGTGTTTATGACATTTTTATTGATAAGGTTGTAGATATTTTTGGTTTTGAAGGTGTCATGGGTGCAAATCCATTTTTTTTTTTATAAAAGGGGAGTACCCTTTAATTTTATTAATACGAACAATACATTACAATCATGAAACATCAATACAATTCGTAAACTCACAAATTCAAGGAAATAGGCGACTAGCATCAAACTAGTGAGAGAATCCATCTCTCTAACCAATTTCTTTGCTAGCAAGAGGGCTCGAACCCGAGACCTCCGCTAAAGGTGTCAGCATGCTTGCCACTAGGACAAGGTGCAAATCCATTTGTCATTATCATTAGTTGGAATAATTTCAACAATCCATGTGGTGATGGGTTGGGGGAAGATAATTCGTAATTTGTTTCATATTTTAGAAGTTTCCCTTTTAAGAATTAGATCACTAAGTTTTTCAGATTTTAATGGGATTGTACTTGATTTGAAGTCTTAAAGGTTGACATTTGGAGGGAGACTATGAATCCAAGGGTCGTCCCATATATTGAAGCGTTTTTTTGTTGATTTGTTGGAGTCCAGCGTGAAGGCTGCACCAGGTAAATGAAGAGACATTTCATTGGTGAGGTATCATGTTGGATAAGTCTCCATCCGTTCCTAACTAAAACGGCAACGTTGAAATAGTGAAGATGTTGAATCCAAGGCCTCCTGGATATTGGGGTGAGGCTCGATTGTTGATTCTTGAGAAAGGTGAAGACAGGGAGCGGACGTTGAAGAACTATCAGGAGGAGATATGACTACCTGGGAAATTGACGATGTAATTCAAACAATCTATTACCCCTGCCTCATTAATCTTGTAAAGACACCACATGGTTATCATCGTTTATGTGACATTTTGTGAAAGCATCTTAAATGCTAATTTCTCTAGTAATAAGTGGACAAATAGCTCGACATCTACAATAACGTCATAATAGCTCAAACTGAACTAAGTGGACAAATTATTCACAAGAAATATGCAAAGTTATACACTTCATCTACGATAACTCGAAGTGAATGAGGAGCCTTACAAACTTGAACTGCACTCCTTCACGGTTATATAGAGGAACTGCGCGAAATCCTTGCCTGATTTCGGAAACTGGTAAACATGTTTGCCCAGCAAAGTCATCCTTATCTGGCAAGTCATACTCGTGTACTTCAATACGTAGTAACGCTAGCTCAGGTACTGTGAGCGGAAATATAAATTCTTTGTTCCACACGGGCCTCCACTTGTCCATCTCTTTTCTTGTTTCCTGCATTGTCCCTGTATCAGCTGGAACTCCCGCAATTCCAACCTGTTTTCGAAGTTAGATCAGCCATAAATTATACTCACGGACTAACTTCTTAATTTGTTTAAGGCATTGTTTCGTGTTTATTTTTACTAGAAGCTCAATGAGATCTGGTGCCTTCGAAGGATAAATTAGAATCCACTAACTGGGATTTCCACGTACTAAAAAGCATAGAAGAATTTGAAGAAAAACTAGAAAATAAAGTACCTTTGTGTAGAAATCTGGCGGAGAGTAGGAATCGAAGTGTTTAGGACTGAAATCCAAATGCCAACCATCTCCCATGTATACTTTCACCTATGATAAAAAAGAAGTAGTATTCAAAATGAGAAATGATTGTAAGATGATTATAATGCACTACTTTTCGATATCCATGGGATTTCTTGTGAAGTGCACAAGGCTGTCCGAGTGAAGTGCATTATAGCCTTTCTGTCCACTAACCTTTAGAGTTCTCTTAATAGGCAAGTTTGGTGCAGTAGGATTGAATATCTCAGTGCATGATTCAGACCTCAGCAAACAAGAAGGTTTTCTAAAGTATCCACAACCACCATTGGCTCTGAACAGTCCTTGCATCAACCAAAGTGGACGACCATATCCCTGTGATTTTGAACAATGATGATTTGGAGCAGTACGTAAAGATGGAGATTAACCACTATACTAAGGTTGGTTCTTACGTAATAAACATACGCGTTAGTCTAGCTAGCATAATACATCGTTTGTTCCAAAACGTTCATAAAGAAAGGTCGAGGTATGTCACAGCCCACACGAGTCAACACTGATAATGTAGGGCTTACACGTTATAATAACAAATAACAACAGTACCTTGATTTTTCTCATTCATATTGAGGTTGGACTTGTTTTATTTTGTTGTAGAATTGCATCTAATTTTGAAATAAATTAAGGGAAAAAGTGATCAAGGTAACAACTTAGAAGCACATTACATACTCATTTAAAGTGTTGTAGGATTTCAGACAAACCTGCATGTTAAATGCAACCAATTGGGCTCCACGAGTCCATCCAGTGAGCGGGTTGTAGTTAGAGGAGTTAAGACGCGTACCTTTAGGGTACACCCTCAAAAAATTTCTTTGGGTGAACCTAGTAAAATAACAGGAACAGATCACAGAATATGGTATGTACTACTTTCATGATCGGAAAGTTGCATCGACAACATTTTTGAAACAGTTCATGGTTAGTTACTTAGTTAAAGTCAATATGATTGCCATAAAGTGCTTATAGATAACTATAAAGTAGTTCATTGTCTTAAAAGTAGAAGGTCAAAACTGTCTTCACCATACTAACTTTCAAAGTGAGTGAATACCTTAGTAAATCCTCTGTATGAGATTGTGCAGCCTTCTTTAGAACTTCTTCGCTCATACTTAGACGTGATACTTTATCTGTATTTATTGATAATACCTTCATTAGGCCACCTTTGCGTGACCTATTGGGAATAGCAATAAGACTCTTGTAATCATGATTAACGCAGTCTCTTGTATGCCCAGCGTTGTTACTGATAATTGTCTCGTAATCACCATTCTTGTTACTACCCTGTATAACATGTTATTAGTATAAAAAAAACTATTTTGTGAAGCTTTGCAATTGATAGTCTGAGAATAATTGATTATAAACCTTCACTAGTCTGCCTTTCTGAGGCCTATTAGAAGTAGTCGGACTATTGCAATCATGATAAGTAGGACTCAGTTCATCCGAACTTCCATCTTCAACAAAAAATTTCTCGGTATCATTGTGGTTGAGTCCCCCCTGCAACAGTGTGAAACAACATTATGCTACAATCTAGCACACTTCGAAAGAAAGATTAATAATAATAATAAGAAGAATAGTAAAAACTTTAAAAGCTATATGGATATAATGGTGAATTGGTGACTGTTGCATCTATGAAGCTAAAATAGCAGTATAGGTACCTCGTCGCTGCTATCTTCTTCACTATCTGCAATGCTTGATAACTCCCGTCCCCATCCCCTTTTTAATGCAGGTTTCATTTTCCACCACTTGTCTCGCGTTCTCTTTGAAGGTTCACCTACATCGATCTCTTGAGGTGGTTTGGTTGAAATAATAATGCGTTTCTTGAGCTTTCGCGGAGAGGGAAATTCCTTGAAGCATTCTGGTTGTGGAACATAAAGCATGTCTTGAAACACATCTACCAGCATCTGTGCAAGGTTTCGAAGATAAAATTTTAACTTCTTGTAGACGGTAACTAGAACTTGCCAATTCTAAGACTCAAATATTTCGATTTCAGACTTGAAGCTCACAAGCAAAGTATATTTGCAACTGAATTAAAATATCTTTAAGATTAATCATTTTAAATCAGTAAATTCTGATCTACTAATTCAAAATACAATTCCTTAAACACTCGACACAAAAACATATTTCACCTTGGTTACTTCGACTCGAAGTTGAGGTGTGAGGTGATCTTCCAGTGTGAGTATAACAGGGTAATCAGATGTGCAAAATGCGTTCTCTTTAATAGTTTGGAGACATTTGATGAGTTCCACAGGAGAAGTCATAGTCCTACGTTATACAAACAAAGTAAAACGGTCAACTACTTAGTGGGACAAGTTCAACAATTATCTCGTGAAACATACCTCCCGTGTACAACCTTGACTATTTGTTTCTTACAAGGCCACAAATCAAGTTCAATAGCTCTGACACCATTCTTCAAAGCTTCAACAATTGGAAAATCACTGCAAGTACTTGTCAACTGATTTCCAGTCAAATACGAATTGTGGCCTGTGTATATGAAATAATCAGATAATGGTGCTCCCATATCATGGTGGACCTGAACAAAAAACAACACAAAAATTAAGACCATAATGCATTCTACAATTTGGGACAAATATTATGTTGTGTTATGTTGTTCATTACATACAAATCTTGATATAACATATTATTCATTGTTATTGTGCGTGTGCATACAAAGCGCAATAGGTGTGGCTACTAATCATATTGAAGCGTCGACTGTTCTTTTAAGACATTATTGCAACGAAGGACATAAGTAACGGACAAGAGAAAGAAAAATAATGGCACGTGTCATCACTTATGTTTGTTCATGTCACTACTCGATAACTTATATTTTACTGTGTTCCAGTTGATCATTTATGTTTGAAAAATTTATTCAGTTAGTTTTCCAAAAATTTCCCATTTGGCCAACGGCCAATCAATGCACTGAAGCTGCATGTGACATTTTATATTCATTTCATATGGATATTAAGCCAAAAAAGGGAGACATTGATTTTAAAGGGGATATATTAGCATCCCAATTAAAGTAGTTATTATTTTCTTTTTATTTAACTTGCTTTTGTAAATGTCTTTATTACCCTTCTTAAACATGATACTTAAATAATTGTTTAAGCCTCTAAATCATACTCCTCACTTACTATCCCAAAAAAAGAAATTATTTGTATAAACATAGGCCACATATCAAGTTTAACATTTTAACATATACTACATTACAACTTCAATATAAATAAGTACATTACACAATATAAATACATATATTACATACCTCTTGAATCAATGGGGAATTGAGTTCATTAGAGAACAAATAGCTGAAGAATCCACCAATATCAATAACATCATTTTTTCCATGGCGTTTTATGATCAACTTCACCAATCTTTCAGCCTTGTCCTCCTCCTCTCCTTGTTCCTTCACCAACAACTCTCTTAGCTCCTCCGCCGCCATCTTTTCCCCTCCCTTTGCATACTTCTTGAAGGCGTCCTCCACCTCCTCGGGCGGCGACGTCTCCTCCATCTTGAATGCCCTCCCGAAACGACCAAGTATTGTGAAGCGTTGCTCCATCTGTAGCCAATGTTACAAAAAACAATCACCTCGAAAAGGCGATTAATAAACGACCATATCATTATATAATACCTATATATATACTCAATATATATAGGTGTTTGCAACAAATTGCAATATAAAATGATTTCACGAATTAAAAACGAACTTCAACTGGCAAGACTTTATGTTAAAAATGATGGTCAAATATATTCGTAAGTCGTAACATACAAACAATAATTGTGAAATTACGTGGAAGAAACAACGACTTGGCGAGGTCTATGAATATTTGTTCCAATTTTTTCTTAATTGACGATGAGGATTATAATTACCAAATATGTGATTGAAGATATGACAAATAATGAGTACATAAATGGTTAACTAAAGTAATTGTTAGAAGATGTACTACAAACACTGTGCAGGTATATGCTTGCAGTTAAGATTGAACCCTTCTATTAAAAGCTCGAGTCAAATTCCAGTAGCTTAGTAGTCATAATTAAGTTATTATTCAACAAACAATCAAATGGAATTACCTGAAATAGCCTAGTGGAAAAGGCTCTCGCTAGTGACCAAAAAAGGTTCTAGGTTCGAATCTCACCTCATCGCTAATTTACAAAAAAAAAAATGGAATTACATGAAATGAAACAAAATGAAGAATCTATGACTTAATTATTTCTTAATTACTTATGTGGAGAAAAAAGTGTTTAGCACAATCGATGATATGAATATCATTAAGCGTTTTCAAGCTATTACCAAGAGAAAGATGCAATTTCCCAGAATTATAAGATATACATTTTTAAGTTGGTGTTTAAACTTTTGTTGTATTTTGATTTGTAATGTTTGTATATTTTTGTTTCAATGATTATATGTTTATATTTTTAGTTATTAAGGGTCACACAGAAATTTATTTTTGAATCCGCCCATACATACCTTTATTGATACATAATCTATCTACAAGAAAATAGATGGCTTAATATTTTTGGTATTTGCCAGGCTTTTAACCAAGAGATTTTAGGTTCAAATCTTGTTAGAGACAATTTATTATATATTGCATTCTAATTGTTCACTAATTAGAAAATTATGTATTCACTATTTGCAATAATTTTATATTCAAACTCTCATTGTTAATTTACAAAAAAAAAGAAAAATATGCCTTCAAAGAAAAAGTTTAGTTCCTTTTTCAATTTATATATCTTTCTATTACTTAATGTATTTTCTAAGGCTTATTTTCATTTTGGACCCTGAACTATCACGTAAGTTTCAAATTGGACCCTGATACTATCATAAGGCTCAAATTGCCCCCTATACTACGTTTTGTCTCATTTTGCCCCCTAAAACACCAATTTCAGAGTGAATTTCATTTTGAAAGAAGGGCAAAATCGGAATATCCCATACATTAAATTTTTGGAGTCATTTTTACAAATAATTAAACTTGTAAATTGAAAATCAACTCGACACATTATCTTCTTCATCAAACATGACCCATCCCCCACCCCACCATTCAATTCATCTTCTTCATCAAATGTCAACCTAACAAAAATGACCTGATCCTTCATATTTTTGTAGCTTCTCCTGTAAGAATTTGACATACTGAATCACTTGGAAATAGCCAAAATTATTAGGAATTCACATCAGTGCATCCTGAGAAAGGTATAAATCACACTTCATCTTTGCATTTTTGTTCTCTGGGTACTGAAGGGTGTTAATAATTAGTTTAAAGGTATGAGCATTACATCACTCCATTATAACCAACTTTAATTATAGATGGTTGTAATAGTGAAGTTGTTCGCAATTTTCAGGGAGGGGGTGGGTTGGTCGCAATTTTTAGAGGGTGGGGGTGTTGGTCGCAATTTTCAGGGAGGGGGGTGGATTGGTCGCGATTTTCAGGGATGGGGGGCTGGTTGTGGTGGTTGATTGGTTGTGGTGATGGGTTATAGGTTTTAGTGGTGGTGGTGAAGAAGAAGAAGAAGAAGAAGAAGAAGAAAGGAATTATGTTAATTTTGAATTTTGATATTATCAAAAAGTGCCCAAAAATTAATAAACTTATTATTCCAAGTTTGCCCTTGTTTCTACACTAGTTCAGGGGCTAATATTGCGTTTTAGGGTGCAAAATGAAACAAATCATACTATAGGGTGCAACTTGAGTCTTAGAATAGTATCAGGGTCCAAAATGAAACTTTTGTCATAGTTCATGGTCCAAAATGAAAATAAGCCATTTTCTAACATATGAGAGTCTTTTGCATCTTGGATATATGAGGTAACTCTTCTTTCTTTTAAGTTCAAAGTTTTCTACCTTTATATTGGCTTAAATTTTGTCATGCCCCTGAATTTGGTCATCTGGTCAATTTGACCCCCGAACTTTAGAAATCGTGCCAGTTGTATCCTAACTAGTTATTTTGGACATGTTCACCTTACAATTTACAAATTTCAAGTTGTCATGAAGGACAAAATAGAAATTCAACATATAATAGGCAATGAAGGACAAAACAGGAATTCAACATATATAATAGAATTTTGGGATACATTTTAGTAAGCAAAATATAATTGGGGCTCTTTTAAAATAAATAAAAGTATTATGAAAAAATCACCCCCACATGTTGTTCGTCGATCTCCCTCCTCCCCTAGTGCACATCCATAACCATCCTCCATCTCCAGCGAGGATAATTTTCACCACAAACGGCATGGGTAGGGTGGCGGAGTAAGAGCGTTTTATTATGTTTTACATAATAATTTTAGTGATTTTAAAAGAGCCCAACACATTTTGGTTATTTAGATTGAACCCAAAATTCTATTATAAGTTGAATTTTTATTTTTGCCATTTATTAAAAGTTAAAATCTGTCAATTTTAAGCTGAAAATGATCAAATTGATCACTTCGCGTAGTTGAAGGGGCAAGTGGACCGATTTCTAAAGTTCAAGGACCAAATTGACCAAATAGCCAAAGTTCAGGACCGGGCATAGTTTAAGCATTTTTATTCCTCATTGAGATTATTATATTACCTTAATCTATTTCATTCAATTCGAACTAATGGGTCAAGTCCACTATATAAATTGAAAATTTTTACGTTACAATTAGACGAATAATAAAGGACAACAACAAATAAGTTTATCTCTATTATGATTTATAATTTTATTTTGTTGGGTACTTAAACGTTATAAAAAATAAAATATAAGTTTGACTCCTCATTTAAGGTCCATTCACGTAAAATATTACAAGTAAAACCACTGAAGCTTTGCTAACATGTAGTAATATTGAAAATATAGTGCATCACAAAAAATTGTGATGTTCACACACTAAACTTCAAAAGTTTATGGACAAAAATGTGAGTTACACTAATCACAAATTTACAAAAGCAATTTGCACACAAATTCTTAGTTAATTGACACTTCGTTGTCTTCAATTAGTGGACTTTTTGTGATTGTCTCCATCACATGAATTGACCATTTTGCCCTGTTCGAAATTTTTCTTCGCTCGCCTATTTGTTAAGTTGTTTTGAAGGAAGAGTACACGGTGGGAAATCAGAAGGGGTTGAAGCTGATTTAGTGAGGAATGTCTTTTGTTTTTCATCAGCAAAACAGAGAACAGATTCAGCACAAAGGTCAACTGCAGAAGGAGGTCGTTTAGGTTTGAAATCAAGAAGCTTTGAGTACTCATTCAAGAGGTGGAACATGTAATCATACACACGATCCATATTCATTGATTCCATTAGTGCTTGTGCTCCTTTGCCAACTTCTGTTGCCTGTTATTCATCATCCACATTCATTTATTCGTGACTGCAATCTGGGAGTAATTAACTCGATCAAGCTATATAAATATAATGTAAGTGTAGAAAAGGAAGAAGTATACCGCAGAAGTGTGAGCGTTTCCCCAGTCAACGACTGACTTAATGCGATGGCATAATCTCTCATCAGGAATGACTTTGATATAGTTTTTCCTCTCGGCAAGACCTCTACTAAAGAAATCTGTGTAATTTGGAGTTATTATTAATGGTACTGAACCACACGACAGTATATACTTCAAGCTCACTGACCACGCGAACCCTTCTGCATAAATCTTGTACCTACAGCATTGCATAAAATTGTCAACATGTTTGAATGCCTCTAAACAAGGTCCCCCCTATGCGGAATAAAAGGCCAAGACTCCAAAACATGAGCTAAGCTATTGGTAGTTAAAGACGATTTTTAAGCCATACAAAAATACACAAATTGTTCCCTAAGGGTATATATAAACTTACAAATTCAATTTGCTAAATTAATACGTACCGATGCTTGCATTGTTCTGATAATTGTGATCCCTTGAATCCAGCCTTAGATTCTTCTTCCCAATTCTAAAAATAACACGAGTTGAAATTCACCAAACCATTAAAATGTATGTAGATCAAGGTATATATACGTATTTTTAGACACGCAATGTTGATACCTGACGCAAGATTTGAGCTCCATACAAATTAGTATCATTACATTCTAGCAACTTTTGACGAACTTCAGAGACCACGTTTGGATTTCCTTTCCAGTATGCATAAGGTAACCTCTGTCGCCAACCCACACTTGATGCACCTTCCTTTATACTTCTGAATTCTTGATCCCATGGTTTTATGTTTATTTCTGACCTATAACATCAACTGCATAATTCAACTAACAAAAAAGGAAACAATCAAGAGTCACAATACATTTGTGTCACTATTGTTCGAAGAAGTTGCACTTTAGTGCCAGAGAGTTGCAGAATAGTAAGCGGAAGTGGCACAAGTATAACCGTGTGATCCTAGGAAGTGATAAGTTTCGCATTATGGTCCGCGGCAAAATAGATACATTTGCCACTTTCGCAGAGACTATACTGCAACATGTATGTCACTTTCATAGACTAATTTCAACAATGCAACCATCTTGCACTAACGTGCAACTTCGTCCCACAATCTGGACAATACCGACAACTACCTAACCCTATATATTCAATACATGTTCTCCAAACAAAAGATCAGCATGCTCATGATCATTATGATTAGTGTTAATGATACTTACCATCCCCAGAAAGACCAATCAGGAAAAGGAATATCATAATGATCTGGTGTGGTACAATATCTAAACAAAGGCAGAGGCATATAAGAATGCTCATTCCTCACAATAGTTGGTTTATCCATACACTCAAACATCAAATCCAGATCAGGTACTCTCCCTGGATACCTCTTAAGCAACTGAATAAACCCCCAAACTGTAAACATTGCTCTGCTTTGTACACAAGAATAGTAAAAATCCACAGACAATTTCCCATTTATGATTATAACCCGAAAAGCGGCATACTTTTGTGCCTCATTAAGATAAGCTTTAGAAATCTTGGTCTCAGCCCAAGGTGCCAAATCTTTGTGTATGTGGCTGAAGAAGCCAGGGCAAGAGATGTGAGAAATTTGACGACGAGGGGTGGCTTTCGAGGCGGTTGAAGTGGCGCCTCCACATGCTAGGTAATTGCACTTGATTATCTTTGAAGCTGTTGAGTATTTTGATTCTTGAAATCTTTTTGCCTCAAATATATGCCATGGTGTTGGCTGTAAATTATGTCCAACTATAGTTTTGGTATTAGCGACTAAGCTATCCACCTGCTCATCAAAAACAATATTTTCTAAGGAAGGATATACACTCCGACTCACACCTCGTCAGCCAGGTAAATTACACTAGATAAACTGTATGACAGGCTCGGCCAGGTACAGAGGTGAGGAGAATCGAGCTCATGACCTTGGTTCACGAGCTCACCTACTAGACCAACTTTTAGGCTACGGGTAAATAATGGTGGAATATGATTTTTTGTTTTTAAGTCCTTGATATATACGACAAAACACCACACTCATTAGTTTTAATCAAAAAATGGTTATTTTTTCAAATACCACATTTATCACAACATAATATATATATCAGGAAAAATAAATGGAAAGAGTATGCATTATTGCATATAGAGAATTGTGGAATACCTGGATAAGGAATAGAATGAGAAAAAGAAGAAAAGCAAAGAGGAGGACATAACGAGGGATAGAAGATCGAGGGTGTAAGTAAGAGGCATAAGGGAACATAAAATTTCTCCTTAAAGAAGCCATTGTTGAGAAGGATGATGAAGAAGGTGGGTATTGTTCATTGAGGGGAGTGATGGTGGTGGGAGATTTCAGTGTTAGGCCATTCTTTTTCTTCTATTGAAATGGTCAAGGTCTCGGGCTGATCGGTGGGGGAGGAGGGGGGAGGTGAATATTAGTTTCAATAGTTTATTTGCAAAGTGAGATAATCGAATAGCCTACTAAAAAGAGGCGCTCGTTAGTGACCAGAAATTACTGGGTTCGAATCTCACTTCATCGATAATTTACAAAATAAAATAGTTTATTTGCAAAGTAAATCGTCAAAATGGTCTTAGAAAGTGGGTTAATGACTTAATGTTGTCATTTGGTCCTTGAAAGTTCGATAGTTGCAAACTAATAGTCGAAATTGGACACAAGTTGCAATTTAGTCTAAAAACTAAGGGGGGCTGTTAAAATTTAACATAGTTTTTGTATCACGAAAATGGAAGTCAAATGCATAATTGACATTAAGGTTAATACCGCTAGCAATTTTTGAACTTTCGAGAATCAAATGACAAGCTTGACTTGCTTTTGGAGACTATATAGGCAATTTTTTCACTTATAGACAACAAGTTCATAAGGAGTATCAATTCATTTTTTAAAGGACGAATAATATCATCGATAACTCAAGTAAACTAAAACTTTCATTTGAATCACCCTATTTTAATTTTATTAATATTCAATCACTAATGGTCTGTTTGGATTGGGGTGAATCAAGGGGAATCAGGGAGAATTTAGCTTTTTTTTGTGTTTGGGAACCTAATAATTTTCTACCCTAGGAGAAACTATTCCTCTTGATTCACCCCCATTACCCCTCATTCCCCTCAAAATCTCTACCCTCCAAATCCAAGGGTAATCAAGGAGAATACAATATTAAGCATTAAAATATACTATTCTCCCTGATTCCCCCTGATTCTCCTAGTTCAAAATCATGGTACCCAAACAACAATAAAATATATTCCCCCTGATTCCCCCTGATTCTCTTCCCCTAGGAGAATTTTAAAAAATTCTCCTCCCCCTGATTCACCCCAATCCAAACGAACCATAAAAGATATAATTGTGTTAAAAAGTGGTCACCTCAGTTTTTATATGTTTTCGCAAGATTATATGCTCTTATTAAAAATAACCTTCTTACTCCTTTAAAAGGGCTTATTTTCATCTTCCCCCTCAACTATCAGGAAACTTTTAAAGTGCCTCCTAATATTTTGTTAAGTCTCAAATTATCCCTTATACTACTTTTTTATTTTATTTTGCCCCCTAAATCGTAACATTAGCTCATGAACTAATGTAAAAGCAAGGGCAACCTTGAAATAACACATTTATTAGATTGGAGCCACTTTATTATTTTTTAGGTTGAGTTGTGCGTGAACTGAGATGAACGACTCTATTTTTAGGGCACTTTTAGAAAATGACTTAACATGTGTATTTACTTTTAATAATAACATAATAATTAATCAAAAGTTAAATAAAACAATCATCTTTCTCATCAAACCCCCCGCCCCCTACACCAACCCCTCCCCCCCCCCCCCCCCAAACTAGTACTTGACCAGAACCGTAAGACAAAAATCCTTCATCTCTTGCTGATTCGATCTCCCCCCATCCCCACCCTTTGCTAAATTGATCCCACCAGTTCGATCGGTCTCCAATCGTTTTAGCGCTGAACTTGGATGGCGAGGCCTAAATGAAAATGGGTGAGCAGTGGACATCCTCACCCCTGCTCGATCGGTGTCCATGGTAAACGGGACATGTTGGGGGGCGAATTTTTTTATTTTCTTTAATAATTTTTATTCCTTTTAAAAGAGATCACAATGGATTTTGTATATCACGAATTGATTCAAAGTGGCTATTATTTTTTGTCATTCATTAAAACTTAAGATTTGTCTATTTTAAGATGAAAATTTTCGAAATGAATAGTGAAGTAATTCGGAGGTAAGTTAGTTTTAGAACTTCAGGTAACAAACCGATGAAATAGCCAAACTTTAGGACATAGAAAATTTAAGCCTTGTGCATTTAAGCGGAACGAAATGAAAAGAAGAGTTTTGGGCAAGGATCAAAATTTCGTTTCGAAACATAGTTTCGGATAACAAAAATACGAGAAACATTTTCGAAACCATAAGAATGTTGTGGAAACGCTGTAAGATTGCGGAAACATGTGAAAACAAATATTTAATACTATTAATTTATATCACATGAATTTATTCATAGAAATTGATCGTCTTTAATTCAAATATGAAAGTGCGTTAGAAATATTGAGGGATAAAACATAATTTTTTTTAAAAAACTTCTAGTAGTCGTTCTCTTTGTTCAATAATTTTGATCAACGTCAACGGTCATGATTTTAAATCTTCAGTGTCATGATCAAAGTGTTATTTAATTGAATGAAATAGTTTTCGAAGTTTTAGGCGAAAAACACAAGAAATGGTGAAACATGAAATGGTTTCCACGAAACCAATCACGTTTCGAAATTTACTTGTGCTTCGTTTCAGTAACTTACAAAAAAAATGAAAAATTTCGGTTGTTACTATCGAAATTTTGAACATGGCACTTTTCTCTCAAACCTAAATATGAGCTGACCACTTCACTTGGCCAATCATATCGTGACACAACACCAAATCGAGTAGTTGGCAATATCCAATTGGTCGATCCCCACGTATTTATATTACAAGTATCTCACTCATCTCCCACACTCTGAAATCGAACAACCATGGACAAATTTCTCTCTATGAAGCTTCTCTTTTGCTCTATCTTCCTCCTTGCTACCCTCTCTGTTTTACAGGTATTTTTGCTAATTGCTCTTTTTCATTCATATTCTTCCTTAACGGGATCTGTAGCCGTTACTCGTTAGCACACTCGATAGACCTCGGGCTGATGCCATACTTCGTGATTTATGTAAAGTGCTAAATCTTTTATAAAAAAGTGGATCGGTTCAGTTTACTTTACTATTTATACTGCGTAATTTGCTTTACTTGACTTGTGCAAATTGCTAATATTTCGTAGATTTGTATTTTAATTTATTGAATTGCTTTCAGGTTGTTTGTAGTCTTCAACTTGATCTGCATTTATATGTATTGTTGCTTTGGTTCAATCTTGTTTCGTGTGATCGACTGAGTTAGGGTTTTGTATATATATAAAAAATGAGGTTGATGACTTAGTCAACTAAATCGGTGCAAATGTGCAATATAGAAGTGGTAATGAAGTTGGCCTTAAGACACTAATCGAATACTATTATTTTAATTTCCATACTTGAATTATTACCTAAAATTCATTTAAATGAGTTGAATGTAGAGTTGTTGAAGTTGAGTGATATTCCATTACCTTAACTAGAACAAGAAATTTGAAAAGGTAAGCGTTTCAATAAAAAATCGCAATGATAGGGTATTGGTTTATCAGTGCAATAATACTTAAGTGGAGTGATTGTGGAAGTCCGTGCTTCAAAAGCGTGGATAAAGACTGAAAAGGTTGCAGAGCCATGGTTAAAATCTATGAGTAAAAGTGTGCTTTTGTGTCGGTTTTAAGAAATATTTGGTGATATATCTATATAGTGAGAATATTAAAGTTGGTTTAATGATCTCTTTAAAGCCATCTCGTTGATTGATAGTGCACTGATAATAATCATTTAGAAAACATGAAATGATGAGAGTCGATTAAGGAGATGGTGTACGTGAGCTTTACTTTATCTTGTTTAGGCACTTTTGAATTTCATGTTAATTGGCATATATATTATCATAGATTGATATATAGTTTTTATACTGTTTTAAATATTTAGTAGATATAATTAATTTTTGCAGGCGAAGAAATCTGAGAAGGATTTGACTGAGATCACACATAAAGTTTACTTTGATGTTGAGATCAATGGAAAAGATGCAGGTTATTAACTATTCCTTAGTCTGTTTTTTTATGTTGAAGCACTCTGCATACTTGAAGTATGAGATGAATTGTTAAGAAACTACCACCATACTTTTGGATCTACCTTTTTATTAAATTTGTTTAATTAATGAGGTATGATGCTTAAAATTTGACTTATTACTAGCTTTAAATGTGATTGAATTATTGTCACTTTTCCGTCCTTGCTATGTTTTAAGCCCCTTCATCCACTTTAATCGAAATTAAATTCTTTTACAATTGATATTCTGCTTAATATATTTATGAAAGGTTTTTCTTGCTCCTTGTTGGAAGGAAATATTTACCAATTTATATAATTTGACTTCAGTAAAAACCTCTTTTTCTTCAGGCCGTGTTGTTATGGGTCTCTTTGGGAAAACAGTTCCAAAAACCGCAGGTTCGGTCTCCTTTTCCGTTAAGAATGTGTTCATCGGTTTTACTCTAATTTTAACTGTTTCTCCATTTTGTTTTTTGGCAGAAAACTTCAGAGCTCTGTGCACAGGTACGCACATATATTGGTGTTGTTTGCTGAATTTTACTTAACCAGAAGTCAGAAATTTCACAATCTTTTTCAGAGAGATCTGTGAAGTTTCTTTGAGGTTGCTTTTGGTTCTCGTACTATACATGTAATTAACTCCAGATGCATCTGTTTATTCAGGGGAGAAAGGAACTGGAAAGAGCGGTAAGCCTCTTCATTACAAGGGAAGCAAATTCCATCGCATCATCCCTAGCTTTATGATTCAAGGAGGTGATTTCACTCTTGGAGATGGAAGAGGTGGGGAGTCAATCTATGGGACAAAATTTGCAGATGAGAACTTCAAGATCAAGCACACTGGACCAGGTAGAATGTCTATTACGACATTTGGTTAAGTGAGATGCTTCTAATTTTAATTTGCAGAATGTGTAATTGTTTTGCCGATTTGATTATCAGGGCTTCTATCAATGGCCAACGCCGGGTCTGACACCAATGGATCCCAATTTTTTATTACAACAGCCACTACCAGCTGGTAAGTAGATGTTCTAGATACTTGAAATCATTCCAAGAAACAGTCTTGTTTTAAAGCAACCTGCTAGATATTGGACCTAGATCTGTTGTTTATCTGCCATCATACAAGGATCACATAATTTTGCTTGTAGTTCTGTTTGTGACATCACAAGAAGTTTCGCAATTAGAAGTCAGAATTGATACTAACCACACGCTCATATCCAACCTCACCCCACCACCCCCACCTCTTTATATATCATGACAGCCTGAGTTCGTCGAGTTCAGCCTGTTAACAAGACGTCCTAAACTGTGCAGGTTAGACGGACGACATGTTGTCTTTGGCAAGGTTTTATCGGGAATGGACGTGATATACAAGGTTGAAGCCGAGGGAACACAAAGTGGAACTCCCAAAAGCAAGGTCACAATTAAAGATAGCGGTGAACTTCCACTATGATAGTACCAGTGACATGAGAAGTCACTTTTGTTGAGAATATTTACCCTTCAGATTATGTCAAACGTCCTCATGTTATGTAACTCCTTATAGTACAAGTTCAGGTTTGGTGATGTCTCGTCCTTTTACTTGATACCTCTAATTTTAATTAAATTAGGATTCTTCTTTTTTTTTCGTCTTTCAAGTTGATAGCTACGACTTACGAAAAAGGTTCATTTAACCATATCATGGTTTTGGCTCGTATAAAAATTTGAGGCCCTAGAACAAATCTTTTTTACTTATTTTTTAGTTTGGATCACTATTACATTTTTATGTGATATTTACTGCAGTACTTTTATTATTTGTTTTTTTAAAATAATTTTTTAGTATGTCTTGACAAATGATCTGCTTAATATATTTACTATTTTCTCCACTCCTAAATCTAATAAGTACTGTCTTTTCACAAGCTTTAAAAAAATAGAATTCTTCTCACAATTCTCCAACGCTTTGTTTCATAAGTCGGACTTAATTTAGGAATTTCCTATAATGAAAAGTAGCTCTAAGAGCATTAGTAGTAGTTTCCCTATTATCTCTCTTAGCACTTATATAAGGTAGGATCATTGTAAATTGAATAAAAAGGCCCATTTTCAGATACCCTAATTCATGAGCATATCATTTATACACTCCCTTATTCCAATTAAAAAAAATATTCTTGTGGTAGGCCCGTCCCCGGTAAGAAATATAGTGAAATCACCTTTCCTATTCTTTCCCCCGGCCCTGCTACTAAGAAGGACGTCCACTTTCTAAAATATCCTATACACGTAGGTGGTAACAGGGGCCGGGGTCAGATTTATCCCGACGGGAGCAAGAGTAACAATACAGTTTATAATGCTACAGGAGCGGGTATAGTAAATAAAATAATTCGAAAAGAGAAAGGGGTGAAATAACCATAACAGATGTATTGGACCAAGACTCCCAATACATGTGCCGCCCTCTTTCACCCGTCTCTCTCTCTCTCTCTCTCTCTCTCTCTCTCTCTCTCTCTCTCTCTCTCTCTCTCTTTTTTTCCCTCTTTTTTGTAGCTCGTCTCTCCATGAAAATTGAGGAAGCAAGCACACTCTATAGAATCACATTATTAAAAAGAAAAGATGTTTGCTATGAATGATTCACAAATATGTGCAAGCGTACTTCCAAAATAGGTTCAATTTATTCAGTTTTTTATTTTAATTGTAATAAAGCTTCAACCTTTGCATTTTTTTGTGAATTTATTTTGGAACAAAAGAAATAATCGTACAATTTATGGTCTATCTTCAAGATTGATTCATCTATTCAGTTTATCATTAAAGTCAAATGAAATATAAAATTGGTTTTGTAATCTATTTATTGTTTCTTGATGTATTGTTTACAAAAAAAAAAATTAATTTAATGGTATATAAGGTGAAAAATAGGGAATTTGATTTTGTTTCAAAAATTAAATACAATCCTCAAAATAATAAAGTGGATATTAGGGACAGATTTTAGGAATTTTTATAGAGCAGCTGTTGTAAATGCTCTAAGCAAGGAGGTAGTACTATCTTCAATTGAAGAAGTTCGGGTATTTTTGCTTTCCATAATACAAAATTTGTAATTTTTTATGATACAAGCTATCAAAATTTCATTATTTGTCTTGAAAGACATAAAGGAGAATTACTTTGAGTTTAAATATAATATTAAGAACCTAACAACATGATTGAACTAGTTGACACTGAACTTTTTTAAAAAATAGACAAATAACAGTAGAGTAACGTAGATTTATCAATTTATCATACACAAGCGTAACAAAAGATCCGAGCTCGTTATTGTTCACCTATATGCGACACTCCATCCATTCATTATTTGTCATCCGCAAATTTGGAACAAAATCTGTTGATGAAATCTATTTATATATGCCTCATCGCCCCGCTGCAATAACACAATTATTCGAAATTTAACTTGATGTGTATGTAAAGGATCATCTAATTTGATTCTTTTTCCGTCCAAAAACTTTGTTTCTTAAACAGATTAGATATCCTTTCGCTTTCAATGAAATTTTTTGATTTCTTTCAGAAGCACATCTCAGGTTCCGTGAATAGCCGGGACGTAATTGGCCCGTAGACTAAAATGTTGAGGGAACAGTGAATGAATACCGATTCAGTATATAAAGTTACAATAATCTATGAGGATCGTCTACCCATATTTTATATGAAACAATTAGGTTATATGGTATTTACCATACTATATCTTCCTACCATGGTGAATCTACAAAAGCAGAATAATTTCACAAGACTGTGCAATCAAAAGGGTGCCCATAGCTCACTATGTCAAGGAGTTGTGAGACGTGAGCAGCTGAAGACAAGCAGCCATGTAGATGAAATGTCACTCTTGATCGCTATCGGTATCAAGAAAACTAAAATCTCTCTGACCATCTAGCTTGACTAGCAATGTCCCACTGTTCTCCTCTTTCCACGAAATACCTTCTTTATCGAGAAGGCCAATAACCTGCAAGCAGCACATAGAAGTGATCATAAATTCATACTAAATCACAGCACAGCTATTTCGCATGAAGCATGATCCGCAGGTGTGAAAGGTAGTGGTTGTAGTGGTAATTGCAAATCAGCGGTAACAACTTGGCTGGTGCATGATAGAGGCCAGGCACTACCATTGTTCTCTACCAGTATGATCCTTCCCTTGGCTGATAGCCCTTGAGGAATTGCATATAGATTATATATGACAAATAAATTCTACCCAATAAATAAAATGAACCAATCCAACTAACATAGATTATCCATACCGTGTGCTTCAGCTTGGACTTCCCAACACCATGTTTCCCACATCCTGTTATAACCCGGAATAATCTCACAGCTAAAAGATAATGAGCCAAATTGTCATAACCGATTAGATGCTAGGAGTTCGATTGCTATAGACAGTTAGAAACTAAGATTTGACCTTCACAAATGAACTTACACCGCACATATGCTCCAAATAAAAGATGGAGTTTCAAGACCTTCATTGCTTGTTTGACGTGTTGTCCATGCAAATCAATTGTTATTATATTCTCTATACTCTTGTTTCTGGACAGAAGAAAATTATAATCACAATTTAGAACTTCAGTAAATGAGATACTACAAAACTAAAAAAACAATATGTAAGTCATATATTACCAACCTAGATAGGAATATATCATGACTAGCCTTCTCATCAGCCTCGCGAGCCCTTCGATTCTGTGTTCGCCCCTAGATTAAAAATAGTTTACATTTAAATAGATTAAATTATAACAATTTGGAGTTGTTTATGAAGTTATGTAATAATTAGATAAGATAAGCTTGCGTAAGAACCAACCAGTACCTGCTCGGAGAGGTAAGCTGCATGTTCCCGTTCCCCATTTGCAAATGCTGTGGCAGCCTGCAGAGAAGGGTTCCCAAGATTAGAAACAATGTACATCATTTATTCCATCCCAGCTCAGGCTAAAACAATCTTATTACACGACAACACCAACATCAACATCAGCATCAACACACTCCAATGCCTACGAAGAGGCTCCAAGAGTGGAGTGCAAAGACTACCTAATACTTCCCAAAAGGTAAGAAGTGTAGTTTATGTTGTGAACCAATTCGATATATTCCTTATATCCAAGAGCCAGAGAACATAAAATCTTCGGCTCCATGTCTCCATATGACATGAAAACAATCTTATTATAGACCAAAGGAGAAAAATACTCATGTCATGGAAGAGTCAGAGGCAAAACTACAAGGAAGGGGAAAGAAATAGCAAGTGTAGACAGTGTGTGCTCTATACCTTCTGATAATATGATCTCATAGACTCCCAGTGCTGTTTTGCAGATTCTCTGTACACCACATAGTCATCTCCTTTAGCTACAGTTTCAGAAAAGTGGAAAAAAGTGAAACACAATTTACAACAGTGTAAGAGTACATCATTGCATGTTCATTAAAATGACGACCCCAAAACTAGTCACAATACCACTCAAATGGTAATAGGAATAACAAAGATAGGGCAGCATAATGGGACGGAAACATATGAACCCAAGGATGGAAGTAGACTTGACATAAAAACTTAAAAAATCCACATTATATCAGTAAATCATCATGCGGTCAAAGGTATACAACATCACAACACTAATTCCTACTAGTGAGGTGAAAACAGTTCATGGCATTAAATTTAAAGTAGCATATTTAGAGCACATTTCCCCATATCCTGCCCCTAATTTCCAATGCCGGGTGGATAAACCAGCAGCATGTAACCAGACTACACAAAAATCGACCTGTTTTTACATAGTGAACAACTTCCTTTTGGTTACACAAAAATTTAGGATATATTCACTTATAGTGAAGTTAAACTAGTTTGGAGGTCGTTTGTTTCCTCATTCTACAGCATTTTAGAATCCAGTTTCCTTATAATAGTATCTCCTAACTAATGATGCTAATTGGCCTTGACTACAAAGTGACATAGATATCTTTACTTTGAAACTAATATCTGTGTCCTCCTAAATATTCGTATGAACGAGCAGCACGAGTGAAGAATTAAAAACAATTCAATGTACCTAAATTGATGTGTTCCACTTCACCATTAGAAGGATGAGACTCAACTTTCTGCCCCAAAGATTTAAGTTTCTTTACAACACTCTTCCAATTCATATTGTTAGGTTCATGTTCTGCATTCTTCGGCACAGGCATATTGAACAGCGACTCCAGTACCTTTTGGGGAAGTTCAGACACATTATGTTCTGAACCACTTGATGAGTAAGCTTCAGCTTCCGTTCCAATTACAGCATTATAGTAATTCCTAAAACATTTTAACTTTTAAGTTCTTTCTCATATGCAAAGATATATAGTCTATCTGTTCCTGAAGTTAAACCCGTGACAGCATGTTCGCACTACCATGATGTTTAGAACAACAAACCCAGGGAAAAACGAAGTTCTACGCGACCTGATCATAAAATTTTAGGACCCTCTAACAAACAGATTTGAGTCAAATTTTTCATCTGACCTCCGTCTTTTTTTAAATAAATTTTCGAAATTAGATCTAGTAATACTAAGACGGAAAATCCACACAATTAACTATGTAATCCAAAAAGGGTCAGTTGACAATGAAAAACCAGCCATTAAAAAGATCTAACTTAAAGAACAATAAGAAACAGAAAGGATAATAAAACTTCAATCTGTTATAAGCGTGACAATTTCATGAAGTCACAACAGTTGAACAACTAGATGATGCAGATGAATATGAGATATAAACTTATATTAACCGTCCCAGTTCACTCTAAGTTCCCTAAATAATAGGAAACATATGAAATATAGGTATATTAGTAGAATAAAATTGAACGAAAGGACCATTTGATTTGGGTAATCTGACACCTAGAACTGAAGGAATATATTTAGTCGGGAATACTTCAAGGACCTTCCATAACTTCAATTAATGTCGCAGCAAAACCAAATGTTCGAATAGAATATTCCAGTAATAATAAGATGACCACCATTTCAAGCCAATTTATCCCTCAACTTATAAAATTAGAATGTATCCCACACCTAAACCAATCACCACTAAGATCAACGCCTCTTCATAACTCCAATTTATCCCTCAACTTACAAAATTAGTATGTATCCCCCACTCTACTTCTAAAGTTAAATGTCTGTGCGGGTGTGGATTTTTTTTTTTGTTATATATGGGCAGGTAGAGCAGACATGTATGAAGATTAAATACCTTTGATCAGTTCCAGTAGACCATATCGACTCATATGGAGCTGTATCCAAAGAATGAGAAACTGAATCAGAAGCCCTACCTGTAAGCTGTAAATGACAAAGCATAATGATCAGAAGTGCATGTATGAATGAATTAGTTCACAGCTCTTGTGAACAAAAGAAAGATATGTTCCCAAAATTTGTCAAGGGGTTGATTTAAACAGTAACATACTAGGGTACAAAAGAACATTCAACTTAAGTACTTCAGCCCATATCATCATGAATAATCTCTCAGCATGGTGAAATCAACATGAGGTAATAGAGCTATGGTACATGGAACAGCAGATGAATTCAGAGATCTTTAACAGATACAATACCTTCAGAGATCTTGGAGGATAATACTACATCACATCTCATGCCCCAATACCTCTGAACAGGCTCCCGCCTAAGCAAGTAAGGGTGAGGTAAGATAGTAACAGCTTCAACCCTGTGATAACAGGGAGACTGTTTGCGGTAATGACCCAAGACTTGAACGGTACGACCGTACGGAATTGCACTTCAGGAGGGAGTCTACCGAACTATGTGACTATGGTACAGAACAAGGAATGTAACTGAAGTGTTTAACATGATTACAACTATTTTCAAAATACTCTACATTAGATCACCATGTAATTCTAAAATTTGGTTATCAAAACTATCTTGATCAGTGGGGATATACCAATATCAAGATGAACGCATAGCAACAGACAACTGACATGTAACACCACATTGTCAAAATACTCTACATTAGATCACCATGTAACACTAAATTTCAGTTATCGAAAGTATCTTGATCAGTGGGGATATACTAATATCAAAATGAACACATAGGGACAGACAACTGACATGCAAAAGAACATCTATTTCTCACAAATGTTGACCTTTTTCCCTAATGACTGCCAATAGGTAGACAAAGTGTTAGCCCTGGAGATAAATGAAAAATACATACTATGCCATTCGAATCAAACAGATTCAAATTATTCTCATAAGTCCTGATTTGAGTAGTTGAAGAAGCAGATAATTCAAGCAATACATTCAGGGCCTGGAAAGAGAGAAGATAAAATGTTATCGAGGATGAGGTAAACAAAAAAACAAGATTTTTATGTGAAAACAATTCGTTCTGACGACAATTCCTACCTTCTCAACATCATAACCGCACTGACCTGTCAAAGGTAAAGACAATTACAGGTTATTGTAGCATTGTGTGGTTTAGGGAGTCCAATACTTCAGCAGATTACTTCTTTTTAATTTCAAAAGATCTATTCAGAAAGGAAAAATTTTGGCCATTCATTGAAAAGAAAACTAGTAGGATGACACTCTTGGTATATTAATAAGAATTTGTTTGCAAAGCACCATGATAGCATGGTTGAAAAAAATAGAGACAATATATTTGGAAAAAAGGGAGTCACTTCATAAAATATGTCGTCATATATTCTGAATGAGGTTTCATGGTTTATCAAATAATACAAAACAATTTCTAGTCGTATAGATTGATCTTTGGACATTTTTCAGACCAGAGATAAGAGTGATCAATCTTCAACAAAGTGACAATCTTGTTCCACTGGTGAGTTTCCATATTTGTTTGGGAAACAACATCATAGCTAAGGTGCCAGTCTTTTATATCAAGTTAAAAGCATAGTTAGCAGATATCCCAGTGTTTGCAACCAAAATGAGTTGATATGGTTTCTAGTCATGTTTACAAACAATTTTCTTTTTATAGTAGTAATATCCATCATTATTTTACTAAAAAATTCACAGGGGTAAGGCTGCCTACTTTGCGATCCCCTACCGTACCCTGATTAGGCATAGAGGCATGTTGTTGAATCTTACTAACAGATTGACATAGTAATAATTTCTACTTTTAGTAATATTTTCCTTAATAATCCAAAAGCATCTTATAGGTTGATCTAATAACACTGCAAACACGTCATAATTTTAATCTTTTTATAACTTTTGAAGTCACGCTTAATATGTGGGAAAATGCTAAATTGAACTCACATAACACATCCTGAACTACAGCCAAATTGAGCTCGCAGTCCTGTCCAAGCATCGAGGACAAGAACTGTTCTGCCTCTTCCTTGCTCAAACTATTTTCGAAATATCCCTTCACTTTCGAAGAATTCTTCTTTGGTGTTGACCTAACATAATCCTTTCCCAGCATTGAAGACACCGTCCCAGCTGCAGCAATAACCTTCTTAGCTCTACCCTTCTGTTTCAGCTCGTTCCCAACACAATCAACGCCAGAAAACACATCAGGCAGGCTAGACCCCGAGCTTGAACTCGAGCCCACGTTCCAGCTCGAGCTAAAATACATTGTGCTCTTATCTCCACAGCTCGAGCTAGAACAACTTGTGCTCTTATCTTCAAAGCTATCAACCAATACCTCCAAAATCTCAGCAGCTTTATTCACATCCCCATTTGCTTCCTTATACGCGGTCTGAGCTTCCTCCATCGAGCAAGAAGCAAATGCATCCATTAAATTCTTCAAAGCCTCGTCAACCTCAACATCCCCCTTCCCTAAACCACCCACATCTTTTTTCATACCATCACCATTTGATGTACTACAAACACCACCATGTTTCGAAGCTCGGGATCTCTTCTTCTTCTTCATTGATCACTTCAACCTCAAACACCAACGGAATAGATATTGTATACAAACATGATTGCCCGCATTATGAAAAACAGATATTTACAACTTAAACTTCAATCAAACAAACCCAACCAATACCCCACTCAGAAAAGCAACAATAAAACAGCAGAAAATATCAAACAAAACAAAAAAAATACCCAACTCAAAAAAGCAACAATAAAACTGCAGAAAATTCAAACAAAACCAACAAATATCCAACTCAGAAAAACAATAAAACAGTAGAGCTGGAAACAATTACAAAAGTAAAAGGTAAAAGGTTTAAAACCCTAATTCAGGAAAAATATGAAAAAAAATCAATTCCCGAAATTAGGGTTCTTTGAAGAAATGATTATGGGAAAAAGTGGGAAAATGATTTTATGTGTGACGGTTCTGTTTTAATAATAGAAACAAGTCTTTTAACGCTAAACAGGATTGAAGATCGCGAACAAAAAGGAGGTGTTTTTGTGAAGAGGGGTAGTGGATGCTTTTCCATTTTCACTCATTGGTTGACTTTTAATCTTCTTGCCAACAAGACAAATAGTAAAAGGGCAAATGACATCTAGGTCCCGAGTTTTAGAGCCTAATTAAATTAAATACATAATTGACCACTATACCCCTTTTTATAAATAACTCAACATTTAATTAACTTTTATCTAATAAAATAATTTATTTTTGTTCATAATTTAATTATTAAAATTTTAATCAATAATGTTAAAATTAAATTGATAATTATGATAAATAAAAATTATATATATTAACATAAACTATCCAATTTGAATATATAAAATTATATATAAGCTATCAAATTATTTTTTATTATACAAATGTAATTAAGTATTAATAGTATATGGGGTATAAAGGTAATTGAGCAACTCAAAATTGAAGCAAGGACCCAAAATGGTGATATGAAAATCTCAGGGACCCAATTGACATTAAAGATAAAACTTAGGGACACATATGTCATTCACCCAATAGTAAAATTTAAGGTAAGGGAAAATTATCGCAACAATTATGTTTACAAAATGTTTTCAGTTCATAACCAAATTTGTTATACAAGCACCAACACATGTTTAATACTTTCTCTGTTTCAAATACTTGATTGTTTAGAAAAAATTTATTTTTGGCTTATTTACTATTTGCCCCCTATACTATGAAGTTTGTTTCAACTTGCCCCCTGTACTTCTAATCGTTTCAATATGCCCCTTGAGACCTCCTTAGGCTCGTTTTTTTCATTTAGTCAGATGAAATGACTATATTACCCTTGTTACTATTCGAAAATATAGGGGCAATATTAAATTATTTTACATAATTAAATATAAAATCTCTTTCTTCTTCAACACCTCCACCCCTTCTTTTTCAACACCCCCCACCCCAACCATCACCACCCCTCTTCACTTCAAACATAGCAGCTAAACTATCTCATATCACATTGACACATTCCCTTGCTTTGTATTTTAAATAATTGGAGTCTCTATTGTATTCTCATTTCACAGCAGCTATACTACCTCAGTTTTTATTGAAATTGGAGTTTGGTGAATTGGGTAATGAAGTTGTCAATTTGGAAGCAGGAGCGGTGGTGGGGGCGAGAAGACGGTAGCGATCGTCGTCTTCATCGGAGGAGGAATGGGTTGACATTGATATGCTTATGAAGCTTTTCAAACAAATTGAAATGGAGCTTAAAATGTAATAGGCTGCGAAACAACTTGAAATTTTTGCTTATGCATATGACGCAACATGAGAAAATAATGTGGCTTAAGTTTGGGCTCTATTTCCGTTGTATTCAATTGACTTCATGACTCCAAAGTTTGATGATTTTCACAATTCAAACTCAAAGTGGACAACATTTAGTGTTCAATAATTTGATAAATTGAAAATTTTATTGGACAAGGGGTTGATGGATATTTTTCGCAATAAAAAGTAAACTGAACAATTGTTTTGGGACGAAAATAGTTATTTTTTGGGGGTGAGGGTTGGGGTTGGGGGTGGGGTTGGGTTGGGGGTGGGGTGTGTTGAAGAAGAATGAGTTGAGGTTTAATTTAAATTATATAAAATATGTTAATATTGCCCCTTATACTTTGTAATAGTGTCAGGGATACCATAGTCATTTCATCTTTTAAAACTGGAAAAAGGGGTCCAGGGGGCAATCTGAAACAATTAATAGCACAGGGGGCAATTTGAAACGAAAACGATACTATAGGGGGCAAAATGCGAATAATCCTTTATTTTTTCATAATAGTTGATTGTTTATGGAATTCAATGTACTTTTGTACTTATGTTTCTTTTTTGACCCTTACTTTAGAGTTTCCTTTTTTACCCTTACTTTAGAGTTACCTTTTTGACCCTTGCTTTAGAGGTTACTTTTCATTTTGAGAGTATTATGTAGGTATAATAATAAACTTTTTAACACCTTAATAAGGTATTTTTTTTGCTAAACAATCAAATATTTGAAATAAAGTGACTATTTTGCCCCCCTGTTTGTAAATGTAATGTTTTATGAAATTTTGTTCAAAGACAAAATTATCATTTAACTCCTCGGAAACACTATTTGGGTGTGTGTAGGGTTTCCCATCCATAACCTATGTTTCAAAATATATTTGTCAATCATCTATGTTTGAAAATATTCTCGTCCATCACCAAATTTGTCAATTCGTCATTAATAATATTATGTGAAGGGCACGTGACTCGTCAATAAGTTTATTGCAGTCAATTTTTAAATATATTTTGGTGTAAAAAAATCAAAAGAAAAATCTGAAATAACTCATCCCCAATTTCGAATATGAAATAACCCACCCGAATACGTACTTAACAAATCACGCGCAAGACCAAGTAGGATGTATTTTGATATATAAGTATTTTTTTAAAATCAATCGACATCATGCAAGTAAAAATACCTACACTATTGGGGAGGGGGAAATATAGGTAGTTGACAACGACGTTTTTGAAACATTGTTGATGGACTAATTAACATTTTGTAAACATAGATGATTACTGCAACCATTTGCCTGTCTTTGGTACTAAACTTTAGTCACTCGACATTAGACTTCAGGATTTGGGCCGATTTTAATATTTTTAACAGGCGATATTTGAGTCTTTATCAAGATTTTAACATTTTTTTCATATTTATGTAAACATATGAGTTATTCTTGTAATTACTAATAGAATAGTACTTTTAAACCTTCATGTTTTTTTTGTAAATGCTATGTATAGTACACTTAATTAGAGTTTCTATTTTGCCTTTCATTAAAATTTAAAATTTATCAATTTTATGGTGAAAATTTCTAAACTGCCCCTTTCTCGTAGAAGGGTAAACTGACCGATTATAAAGTTGAGGGGACAAAATGACTAGATGAGCAAAGTTTATGGGGCATGTAGAATTTAAGCCTAACAAGTTCTATTGTACTTGCTTTGGAGGTGGTATATATTGCATTTTGCTTTTTGTATATCCATAACAAAAAAAATACACGACATGAAACTTTTTTCATACTTTCAACTATTTTTCTAATTTTTAACATAGTTTGAAACTTTTTGATATTATATATTTTTTTGAAAAATTTGGCACCCATATTATAGTTTTTTTAAAGTTGACCCCTTCTATTTTCATTTTAACGTAGTTTTTTATTATTATTATCATTTTAGTATAAATTTTCATCACTTGGGGAGCCGAAGACTTGGTATGGTGTACCTGAAGAACGAAAGGCAGATGGTATTTTAGCGAAAAAAACTACAATGTTTCCTCCAAATATTTTGCTCGAAAATGGTATAGAAGTTTACAGAGGAATACAGATGATGATGGGAGAATTCGTAATTACGTTTATCAAAGCCTATCACTCAGATTCAGCAATGGTATGAACTAGATATTTTATTATATCATGAACACTTGATTTGGGCACGTCTAAATTACATTTTGTAATTTGGAAGGTTCTAATATAGGAGAGGCTGTAAGTTTTGCTTCGTACGATTTGTTAGAATTTGTGAGACCTAAACTCATTACGTCAGATTCGCTACTCCATTGATGGTTTGGCAAAACACGATTATTATCAATGCAAAAGGACTTAACGGTCTTTTTTACTTTTACCGTTTGAAATTGTGAAAACGAAATGTTAATATAATTTTAAAATCAATTTTTTCATATAAATAAGTTTAAGTTTTCAACTTTTCTTATAAACGTAATAACTAAAGAAAAGTTCATTATTGAAAATATATATATTTAAATAAAGAAAATATATAACTTTTATATATTACTTGAATATGATTAACTAATAACTTTTTCAATATACATATATATAACATATAACTTACATTTTCAACGTGTTAGATATTTACAGTTGTTTATTTGTTCTTTAGCTCTAACTTTTAGATATTTTTACAAATAACAATAATTGGTGTAAATATTTAATATAATATTTTATTTTATTTGTTAAATTTTATATCAAGCTTTTATATAGCATCCATTGCAAAATATTTTATTTTATTTTTGATTTAGTTCATATTTATATGTATTTATCATATTTATGTTTATTCATATTTTCTTAACATATATAACTTATTTTGATTTTTTAATCTTTTACAACGTTTCTTAAATGTTTTCAAAATGTTTCTTAATTTTGTAATTTCGAAACTATGATTTAGTATGTTATTCTTGTATTGAAGTTGAACCCTCATCTAGCTTAGGTTGATAGTATGACATGTTTGCTTGTTTGTACAATTGTATTTATACTCAGGCTAGACCTGCATGTATTGGAAAATAGTAAAGTCCCGGAAGGAATCGTACTAAGACTGGATTAAGTTTAGTCCAACTGTATAAAAATTCTTTTGTGCTCTTTACTTGAAAATTAATTAATTAATAAGAAGACAAAATGAATAATAACTTGAAAGTGTTGTCATGCACGCTTACCATACAAAAAATGTTAATAATTAATAAAATAGTAATTAATTAGTCACTGATGATTAATTGTAATTGTTATGCAATTAGTTAATTAAAATTGAATAATAATCAATTAATTAAGTAATACTCCTTCCGTTTTTTATATGGCGTTTTAGACATTTGGTTTTGTTTCTTTTATATGACGTTTTAGAATTTCAATATATTGTTTACAATTTGAATGTACTTTTTGATTACTTTTTCATTGAAATTATCAACTAACTAATAATATAGTGACAATCACATCTTACATTTTCAATGTACTTTTGACAATTTTTAGACAACTTTACTTTTTCTTAATCTATATGAAAAGGGCTTTGATTTTTACACTCCAAAAATTGATTATGACACTCCAATTTTTCTATTTTACCCTTCAATTTACTCTATAAAAAACTACAAAAAGTTATAAAGTGGAGTGTGGTTATGAAATTTGGAGTGTAAAAATCAAAGACCTATGAAAATGTCTATAACATCATATAAAAAACGAAAGGAGTAAGTAATAGAAGAAAAGTGAATAGTAACTTGAAAGTGTTGGCATGCACGTCCACCGTAAAATATAATTGTTACTAATTACTAAATATAATAATTAATTAATCACTACAAAAAAGTGATTTATTAGTCCAACACACATTATACATGCCCCTTTCATCAATGACCATTTATAGCGTATAGTGGTTTCACCATGCGCTGGTATTGTTGGATATAGTTTCCATCACGTGTTATCATATTTATATACGGGTAAAAATGAAAAAAATTCGGGGGGTGGTGAATAGTTCTCACCCAATTCGGTTTTTAAGTGTTAATCAAATACATAAACAAAGAAGTGACATATACTCAAATGTATACGTTGACAAACAATTTTCTGAATGAACAAGGAGATATAATATGTGCTGAAATTTAATTGAAAAATATCCATTAAAAAGACGAAAGACCGATTACCATAATTGTTTTCTTTCTACTTTGAATCTCACACATTCTCACCTGAATGCCTAAAGCACTCTTTTAACAGCAAATACTAAGATTTGCGTTCAATTTTTATTCCTTCCTTCTGATAGCTCACCTTTCTATTCTCGTCACGGTCCTTCCATCAAGAACTTCTATGAGCATCACTGATATGGTCACTCTCATGCTACTGACGAGGCAACATTTCAACGTCTTTGGAAGTTGAGGAATTTGACAGAAAGAGCAAAAATAGTGAAGAAGAAAAAACTAAAACCAATCAGTACAGCTGCTGAAACGCCTATCATGCCGGGGCCAAAACCAAAACCAACTTCCAAGAATTCTTTCACTGAGCCCTCAAATCCAGGCCCTACAATTGGCGTTTCAACATCACCAAGTTGAGAGGTGATGATACCCCTCAGGGTCCAAGCAATGGGGCAAACATAATAGAACCACAACCACCATCCAGGAATACTCTGCAAATCAGAGGAATTTCAAGATTTCATCAGCACTATTTTTTGTTGTAACTTGTAAGCATGCTAGACGGAAAAACAACTACAGCTTTTTTTCTTATTATGCCTTCATTTCAACAACACATCAAATTGGGAATTATGCAGCCACTTACTGGTTTTGGAACAATAAAACCGGACAGGAGATTCCATAATGAATAGAACGCCGAAGAAATAATAGCAGCCAAGTTTTGATTGGGTGTGAGACCAACAGCCATCATACCGTAGAAGGTGAAGTATGTGAATGTTAGAAACATGAACACCAGATAGAGGAAAAATTTACCTGCAAAAAAGACAAACATCATAGGTCAAATCTATCATGTCTATACTCTAACTTTAACCTAGCCATGGTACAGTCTCTCGAGGGTGTGCTATAATGTAACCATATGAAGTGACTTAACGTCAGTTACCAGTAGGCATTCAAGGTTCTACCAAATCTAGAATGTTCGATAAATATCTATTAGATGATTGACCCAACGCTTTATCTTAAAATCTCGGATAGAAGGCAATTACCTGTTTCGAACTATAACTTGATTGTGTTGCTAAATTCAGAAGTGGTCTAGTAATTGAATATGAAAACACTTAATTTTCAAATTCCATAAAAAATGAATAGATGGGGGTAAGGATGCTCATACTAAATTCTCAAATTCCTTGAGTATCAAGGTCTACTATGCTCGAAAAGAGGTTACAAGTTCGAGCATAAAATTAACAGGATAATACATGAATCAGTTAATGGTGTTTCAGACTGTAGAGTGAACCCACTCAACAATGTTCAGTTAGAAGTATTTCTTTCATCTTATAGTCATGTAGTTAGTTGACTGTCCTTCATCAGAACAGTGATAAGACAACAAGGGGCTGCTGCACATTTTCAGTAATACAATTGAACGAATCAAATGGGGGTAGATCTCCTTTAAATGATAATTTTAGTGCCCAGCCACTAATACCAGGCTCAGAAGAAATCAGACATGAATAGAATTACTACATAACTGTTAAACTCACGAACTATCTGTTTAAACTTGAAAAGAGCAATTGCAAATGTCAAAATCATACCAGCATTTCTTTCGAAGTTAATCATGAAGTATGTGATGACTCCATATATAATTGTCTGCAACGTGATATATGGGATCTCCACAAGTCCCTGTTTGTTCGCGTAAAGGGAAATTGATTTATTTGTCTTAGAGAAAGAAGTCGTAAATCCATAAATTCAATCAAAAGTTACAATGAAGTGCTAACTGATGCGCACAATTGAATACACAAACCTGAGCTAGAGCATATGGAAATGGAGAGTACATTCCAGCAGCTTTCTCTCTGTAGAAAACTGTCCTTTCAATAGAAACAACAGGCTGTACTGATGAAGAATTGTTCACCCCAAGAAACATGACTGCAGAATAGAGAGCTCCCATAACGACAAACAAATTTTGATATGTGTCCCTGCAGATAATTTACTTGTAAGCAAAATCTTCTAGATTTTACGACCAGAAATAACTAGAGCCAATAAATGATTACACGCTGATCAAAACATTGAAGATTTTCTTAAACTTCTTCTGCTGTATATTTACATCAGTATTACACCTGAGACCTCGATATTGCTACAGTTTTTGAGTTTCCAAGATGCTTGCAAAAAAGGAGGTATGTGCATCACAATAATATTTTGAAATGTTTGTCAAAACTGAAGTATAACTAACCTTTTTGAACCAACATCCCAGAATATAGTTCCAATGATAAGCGCGCTCAATGTTGTAAAAAAGAGTCTCACAGCATTATATGGTGGGCTTCTCCAATAGACAATATTTGTTTCCAAAAGCATATTCGGAACTGAGAAAGGCTATCTTGTGAATAAGTTGAAGAGAACTTTAAAGGCGTTGAACCAGCAGGTGGACACTTAGGTGCTGAATAGAAGCTTCCACGTCTCTATATTCAAAGTCATGTTATTTAATATATTCAGAATGAACATGCATTATCATTCGCAATAACCAGGATAAAGTATGGCTCAATAATTTTCTTAATGGATCTGCTGATGGCACTCCACTTGTAGTGTAACAAAGGGATCCGAAATTAAAAAATATTGGACATTATCAAACTTTGAAGTGAAAAGATCATTAGCCAAGTGAAGTTGTATTACCTATACTGATCCGAATTTTTGTATAAGATGGCAAAGTCCTCACCAATTCTCTCTTCAGCTGCTGGAGTGCTTATCTCAAGCATCCAAGTTGCTGGATTGTAACCACTACGAATTGGTGGAATACCACGAAATGCTCTGCATATAGAAAGGATAAACAGAAGCAAAACACTTTCAGAACAATCATCAAAATATCCCTCTCGCTTCTAAGAGTTGTATGAGATGCAAGGAAAACCTCAGTATAGCTAATTTATTTAAGTTCAGAAAAAAATCATTAACCAAGTCTACATAGTAAAGATACAAATATTCATAAGAAAGCTATCTTGAAATCATTAACGAAGTCTACATGGAACTATATGGCAGAAAAGACAGTCATCCATCATCTAATATGATCCAATTACGAGAGAACTCCTGCCTTTACCTGGAAGTAATTTATCAGAGTTTGTGAATGTTCTCCAAGTTTACCACCATATATCACTCGGCCCCCACGTTTCATTAGAAGTAACTGCAAGGTGCAAGATGTGTGTAAGACTAGTTTCTTTAAACTATAATTTGATTAAGTAACATCCAAACCTCATCAAATGCTTCAAAAATTTCAGTGCTTGGTTGATGAATAGTGCAAACCACCGTCCTTCCAGTATCGACCGTGTTTCTTACTGTTCTCATTACAATAGCCGCTGCACGAGCATCAAGTCCGGATGTTGGTTCATCCATAAAGATAATTGATGGATTTGCAACAAGTTCCACGGCAATTGTTAGACGCTTCCTCTGTTCAGTAGATAAGCCTGAACTCCCTGGCAAACCGACAAGAGCATGCCGTAGAGAATCGAGCTCTACTAAGGCCATAACCTCCTCAACAAATTCCTGTTACACGAGGAGTAAAGATTAGTAGTTCAAATTAAGGTAGGTCATTAGTTACTAAAACTGATTATCTGTATGTAGGAAGAGCGTTGTCTGGTTACCTGTCTTTGTTGCTGGGTTACTTCTTTTGGTAGCCTTAGAAAAGATGAAAATAAGAGAGATTCTTGAACTGTAACCTGAGGTGAATGTATATTTTGTTCAACATAACCAGATATTCGAGCAAAGGTCTTCTGTTCTTTTGGATAACCTGATATCTTAATTTCACCTTCAATATATCCTCCTGTTTTCCTACCAGCAAGTACATCCATCAGGGTGGTCTTTCCTGCTCCACTAGCCCCAACCAATGCAGTGAGAACACCTGGAGAGAACACACCACTGACAGATGACAAAGAGTTGCAACTTCTTTTCGGATATACCTTGAGAGCTCATTTCCTTCAAAGACATAATCAAGGGTTTTCATTTGAAAATATATATGAGAAGTGCAAAATGTATATATAGTTGTACCTTTGGCATGTCGACGAAGTAATTGACCTTGTAAAATGTCATTGCTAAAGGTTGAAATGGGAGAATCATCCCCTTCCTTTTCACTCCATTTTCAGCAGAAACACCACTTGAATTGGAGGTTGTTGGCACTGCTCAAAAAATGCAAGTGGATATTTAGAAATACAAACATCAGAGAAATCATAAATAATTGAAAATGAGTTGCATACCATCACTTTTAGATGTTTCTTCACTTTCAGTGGAATGATTGATTGAGATTTTCTTATAGCTGTAAGAATAGAAAAATACACGAGGCTTAATAAATTTAACAGAAATATAGGGGCATACATATGTTTGTCAAAGAAATGCCAACATCATCAACTACATACGATTAAAATATGCCAGCGCCAGCGTCACAATAAGGTTGAAAAGAAGAGCGTAGAATATTAGAACACCAACGCCAAGCCAGTATAACCGTCAATGGGTAGTAGACTGTGGGATTGAAGCACACTCTCGCCAAGCGTCATATTTCCAGTCACGGATATCTGTTACATCAGGTTATATTTAGTTTTAATTCAGAACTAAGAGCAATATCCAGGAAGTTCTTGAAAATATATGCACCTTTGACCACCGTTCTGCGCCAAATTCATTAACAGA
>CM016564.1:21152273-21225762 GCA_003412495.2 Echium plantagineum
TTTAAAATAGCATTGAGTTGTGTTGTTCGAATTTGGAGGGTAAGTGTCTGACATCAAGAGATCACATAACTTTCAGAAAAGAAGATGACATAGAGAGTGGTATGACAATGAAGTCAACTTGAGATTCTTTACAGTATAATTACATAAAATGTTAAAAGGGAGGAAGATGGGAAGCAAGGTAGTGTTCCATATCATTCTTCATGGATTGTGAGAGCATAGAACATAAGTAATTACAATTTTACCTCATTAATTATGTTAATCTTCCCTATTCTGCTCCTCTAACCACATCATCTTTGTTACAGTTTCAAGCATAGTTCTGAATACAAAAAATGGCAGTCTGTGGCGATGAAGCTCCAAATTGGTGAAATGAAAATTTTATCTCACCCAATTGGTAGGGCCATTCTTATGAGCAACTTCTGCAGTTCCATATACTAGATGAGAGATTTATATAAAATTCACAAGGACGTATGTATCTTATGCATGAGGAAGTGCCACATCATATCAGTTTCCATGATACACAAACCATAATCTAATATAGCATCAAGCCATCAAATGCTAAATCTTGTATGATACAAACACAAGTTATTTTCACTCTAACTATTGTAAGGATACACTCATACTTTGCTGTGAACTGTTAAGTTTAGACAGCTTCTCTGCTAATATCTGCTTATCAAAATCCTCGTTGCCCATCCGTCACCTTGATGTAAATGGCTGAACACCCTGCAAGCTTGCAACTCCAAACGAGGTTAATGAAGTGATATTGCGCACTGCAAGATGTACATGTCATAAGTGAAGGGTATGGAAAAATGCAAATAACAAGAGAAGAAATATAATTTATAAAAGCAAGGAGCAGTGAAGTCCATGAACACTAGTTGTTGGAAGGACAAAAGTTGCTGAAAATTTGAACCAAATCTCTAAGTTAATAAGCATACTAAGTAATTTTTTCTACAACTATTTGAAATGACTTAGATTAGAGAATAACCTTCGCAATCTTATTCCGATGTATGTTTACACTGCTACACATATTAGGGATGCATTAGGATGGAAAGATTTGGATTCGAAAGCTTCCCCGACCCAATCATTCAAATGAACAAGATAAGCTTAAGAGAATCATGTCCCCCAAAATAAACAATACGAGTATATGGGAGCTTAGTTCATGAAAACTTGTCTAATAAAATTTTGGAAAAGAATATTATGATAAATTCGTTTAGCTTACCACAAAATATATAAGACAAAAGGCGAAGCGTGAAAGCTAACAGCTAGGGCCTCAATGGAGTGAAGTACTAAAATTAAACAGGACCATATATGAAAAATCAATAACAAAATATCTTACCGCACAAATTGTCCAATGTTTACTTTAACCTCAACTAAGCTCGCAACCGATAAGTAGACTTAGACGGCTATTTATTACATAGATAGTTTGATAGGGAACAAGTGACCCACATAACTACAAATGAAGACACTACAAAAAAAGTTAATACGATATCTTCATCCCAAAATGTTTCTCAAGTTTTGACTTTTGATTGTTGAACAATTAAAGAATCAAACTAAAATATTTCATATTTGTTATATGATATTTCACGTCGTGTGTAAATTAAGACCACGAGAAAAAATGTGACCATCTTATAGTGATGAAAAAGTACACTATGTTTTCTCACCAAGCATTCATTTTAATGCCTGGCATATAATAGACCATGCTTTCTCACCAAATTTGTTCACTTTAAAGGCATGGTCTATAAGTTACTACTTTCAAATTCTCAACAGATGCAATCAATTTAACATGCACACAGTTGTAACATCCATTTACTTTCACGCAAATATGTATGTGCAAACGTCTTCATCTAAATCACCATGGAATAAGTTCCCATGTTATCAAGAAACTCATTATTTTCTCAGACAAAACAAAGATAAGTCATGAAATAGCCCCAGCCCTGTTACACATTTAAGTGGGACTCACTTTAGGTGCATTGGGGCATGTTGTGTGTGGAGTGTGGACTAAACATAAGGATACCAAGTATCAACAGCAATTCACCATGAGGACTCATTTTTTATAGTGTTTCCAGATTCACAAAGTCTAAGCATTGTACATTCCAAATATCAATTAAGACTACAAAGATAACTGGCAATATACAACCCTTTCTATTATATATTACTCACAAACCCACATACAAATATATAAAATCAGGACTGAATAGCACAAAGAATGGGTGTGAGTCATACAGTATAACCTAGTATGACCGTAACTACAATGAGTCCGCCGGGGAATGACCAAATATTGTGACTATGATTTATATCAACGTTTTCACATTTACCCTTCAGACTCCTACATTACTACAAATATTTCACCCCGAATCAGTCAATCATTTCACTAAGACTTGTACTTTTATTTCAAATTAAGTACACAATACAATTGGGTCCCACTTTTTTCTATACTATCAGTAAATATATTAAGAAAAGCTTACCAAACCACTCTTATAATTAATTGTACGTTCTTAATTTATTGACAACCTGAACACACTTACATCTCAAACTCAAACCAAATCGAACCAATTAGAAATAAAACCATTAACAATTTGAATAATTAAATGGAAGATAAAACTATATGATCTCCACTCCTTTGTAATGTTTTATCCAAATTTACACTATGATTGGAGTGCATTATCACTCGTTGGAATATGAAAATTATTAGCCTAAAACTAATGTCAAAAGTAAATTAATCCCAATAAGATATTAACACTTTCTTGTCGAGCAAAATAACCATAACCAACAAAAACAGATAAATTATCAAAATATATCAATTAACACAGGGAAAATACTATTGGAAGAGAAACAAGGTAATATAACACATTAAGTGGACTTTCATATGTTACACCTAAACCACATCGCAAAACGACTGCCTAATCTCGATTCTCGAGTTACCTCACGACTTTGCTTCACCACATATAGCTGTGCAGGATTGATCCCAATACATTCAAACAACACACACCCTAATATATGAGTAACAAAGTTAATCTATTTAGTTATTGCCAAAACACAAGGACTCTACGTTTACAGAAACACAAGATGATATCACAAATGCTTCTATAAGTCCATTAGTTTAGCTTCTTTTCCAGCATATGCCAGATTTGCATAGAAAGTACAATAAATCAACAGAGACATTAAAGAGAGAGGACAAATGTAACCCAACAACAAAGAGGCTCCCGCCTAAGAGGGGTAAGGGGGTCGGATGGTACCCCTAGTTATAACAACGAGGCTGTTTCCGAATTGATCCAAGAGTGGAGTGCAAACACTATCTACTACTTCACAATCGAAAACAAGTGTGGGTAGTGTAGTGAGCCAAAATATGAAAGTTTTTTCATATGGAAATCATCTCCTTTCGCAAAAAGGAAGAATCTTTGATAATCAACAACATTACCTAAATCAGTTTAAATATACATTTTTGTTTATCTACATCAATATACCCAAAAGAAATGAAACCAATACTTATGTTCAATAAAAATGAATTGTAGGAAGATATTCATCTTACCTTCACATAAAATTTCAAGATACTTTCGCAGGCTTCAATGAACTATACAATAACAAACAAAAATAAACGTAGAGAGTGCATTTTAGTAAATAAATCAAATTTCCAAACAATATAGTAACCAAAACAACCTAATAATGGTTCAGGAGAATTTACCTTGACCAGGTAAACTTTCATGTCCCATAAAATTTGCCTCCTTTTTGGTGACTATCAAATTAAAAATTAATTTTTGAAAGATAGGGGACCGGTGGACGAACCCTAGGTGCAAGGGGTAAAATAGGGCAAATACGAGGACATTTGATATTTTGGGAATCAATATAAGCACATAAATTACTTTTTGACAATTTTGCCCATGTATGTTATGGGCATGTTATGTTCCTTTTTGGCTTTTTCGCCGTTTGTCCCTGAACTATTTTTATTTTGTCTATGTCCCTTTAACCCATTTTTAATATTAAAATACGTCTCTCACGTTACCCAAGTTAACCGCCACAGTCACGGAAGTAGTAACTTTACCCCATTTCGAAACGTGAGTGATGAAGTAGGACGGTTTGAAAGGTGAGTGATGAACTGAAACCCAAGTTGAAACATGAATGATGAGTACATCTTTTGCCCTTAGAAAAATTCCCCTCATGTTAATACATTTTAAAACATGCCTTACAATTCTAATAATTGTGTAATTTCTTCCTTGCCCTTGTATTAAAGATTTTATGTATATTTTAATGTTAAAAATTTGTTCAAGGGCATAAATGAGGGGGACATAAACAAGATAAAGATAGTTAATAGGGTAAACGACTAAAAAGCCTTTTTTTTAATTCTTTAACTTTTTGGCTTTTTTTTCCCCTTGTATTATTTCTATCATTTTAATTTACTCTTATACTTTTATCTTTTGAAGTTGTCCTGGATGCTCGTTTTCATATAAACCAGAGTTTAGATGGGAAATTAAAAATGTAATTTACGCAGTTCACCTCCTACGATTTCATTAATTATAAATCAGTTTTAATTAACGACACCCCTATCATCCTCCCTAGAGCAATCAGCCAATCAGCTCCTATGGTTTCATTAAAAAGGCTATTAAACACATCAAATTTGTTATTAGGTTGTGTACTTTGTTGTTGGTAAACCTTTTGGTCTCGTTGACACATGTCCATTAGGGTCTTAAATATTATTTTGGATGATCTTTAAATTACTTGTTAAATACTCCATATGTTAGGAACCTAGACATGTTTGAGGAAAACGGAGAGTATGCTTTGGATGTTATTTTGTCTTGCTTGCTTCTTTCTCTTAATTTGCTCTAATCATTGAGCTTTAGATAATAGCGACATTTGGATTTCTACTATGGATGTTATTCATGATTTTATTATTAATTCAATCGAAAATAGTATATATAACATAATAAGTGTGATTAGGTATATAAGAAAAATATAAAATAGATTTAGATAATTTCTTTTTTGTCACTTAGCGATGTATAAATATCATTATTGCATAAATCTTAGATATTTAATATAAAGTTATAAAGTTTAATATCTTGAAGTTACATATAGAATTCACTAAAATTGTACAAGTATATAGTATAATGGAAATTTTAGTTATTGATTATGTAATTAAACACAAAATCAAAATTAATTTAAAAATAGTACACACTCGTTAAAGATGAAAAAATCATGTTCAATTAAACTAACAGAACAATTTCAATTAATTTCATCCACTTAAAAATTTTATCTTTCAACCTGAAAAGAAGACACAAGAAAATTAACATAATTAAATAGTTAAAACATAATTAAGAATTGATGATACATCAACCATGCAAACATGCACAAATTTTCACATATATATGTACATTCTTATATTTATATGCTAGTAATTGCCTAAACAATAAAGAAAAGAGCAAAATTATTTTGATGGTTGGAAAAGACAAAATAAAAAAGAGATGAGATGTGAAGAAAATTATGAGAGAAGGTTATGTAAAATTATGATTTATCACTTCTGCTTTGATTAAATTATTGGAATGATGTTACACATTTTAACTTAAAAATCTCCATATGATTTGAACATGTTGTTTATTTCATTCCTTAAAATAATTAATTTTCTAACCCACTCAATAGATATTTTTAAATTATTTCATTTTTACAATACCTAAGTGATTGCTTACCTAATAAAAATGAAAATGATTTTATTGAATATAATTAATCATCAACAGGTTGTATTAAAATTTGAATGTTATAGGCTAAGGTTATGGTAGTCATCAGGAACATTACTTCGTTCTTAGCAATTATGTGGAAAGGTTGATGATTGATTAGGAATGACAAAGTAGTAAAGGTTCATTATCAAGTAAAGGTAAACCAAAAATTTGGGTTTAAGTGTAATGGTATTTGTCCGAGGTTTATGGGCGGACCTAGAATTATAATCTGTCAGGATTTGAATCAAAAATCTCCTACAACTTTGCTAATGAATTTACCGTTTGAGCTATTTTAAGATATTTTGGTCCGCCCCTGCCGAGTTTCTACCAAGAGCTTTCAAATTCAGTAATTATTGCTTGAGATAATATTATTTCACACTTTGTTCGAAACATGTACTCTAACTCTTACATTACTTACAATCTACAAACAATGAAGTCATCAGTTTAGGCAAATGATATGCTCATTTAAGGCGCCCCGCTTGGCTAGCCCATTGCCCAACAGAGGAGGTGAATCCTGCATGTGCCTCTAGCGGCTCGGTACCCCACTCAAGAGTGCCTAGAGTAGGCTGGGTAACCACCCATAAGCAGATCCTCCCTTGAACAAATGCAGAGTTACTCATGCACCTGTCGTGGATCGAACCCACACACTTGTGGAGAAACACACTCTTATAGTGAAGCCTATTACCATTTGAGCTATGCCCCGTGGACCAATCCACCTCTAACGGCTCGGTACTCCACCTCAACAAATGCAATAGTAATTGCTCCAATCCATAACGTTACTTATTAAGAGACCATTATGGAGTATTGTAAGCCAATGATCATTTCATTATTTGATCAAACACCAAACAGAAAAACAATAATTCAAAAAAATAAAACGATAATTCTATTGAACATGGCAACAGGAGCAGCAGCAGTACATACAATTGCACCAAGCAGCGCCACCGGACGGTCGGCGTGGCAGTCACCTGTGCCTTACCTCTTCGGTGGTCTTGCGGCAATGTTGGGTCTCATTGCTTTGGCACTCATGATCCTTGCGTGCTCTTACTGGAAGCTCTCGGGTGATCGCGAAAACACTGAAACAGAGAGAGACCTGGAGGCAGGGGATACTAACGATGGAGGTGGAGATGCTGCTCTAAAAGCGGCGCCACTCGTTTTAAAGGAGAATTTTCTTGTGATTATGGCTGGCCAACAAACCCAACATTTTTGGCAACCCCAGTTTCAAGTAGAGCTTGTTCATTTGGAACCAATTCTTCAAAAACATGTTGCAGTTGCAGTACTGGGAGTAGTGAAAACACAGAGGAAGAAAATGAAGAAAAGAAAGAGAAAAGTACTAATGGTGATTAGGGTTGTTTTCGGTCGCTTCAAACCAACAAAATCAACCGAACTGGTCCTAAGTCTTACAAACTTGGTTGCGACAAAATGACAAAATCTAAATGGTGGAAAAGAATCCAAAACCGACAAAATATTGTTTCAACATCAACCCAACTGAACCGAATATATGTATATTGTTTAAGATATTTATATTTGTGATATTTTTAAAAATATTTAATTTATTTGTTTAAAAGACATATTTTTTATATTATTAATTATCTCAATGTATTTTTTGGCGGGAATAATTGTTTATTATGATTCCGATTTCTCATATGTCGGATCATAATTGGACAATCCAATCTTCCACGCGACGATTTATAGTTTGATAATAAATGCCACATGTAAATATGCGATTGGACCGTATGATTTAATTAACTAAATTTCAAAATGTAATTCATTAACTTAGAACATAACTATGTACCTGGAAAGGTTAGTCATGTCCCTCACTATTAACTCTTATAATATTGCGCTATTGTCTTTTTGCTTTTATGTTCTCTTATAAATGGGAAAAAAGTATAAAAGAGTAGTAATCCTTATTCACTCCCTCTAAAGATCACATATTTGCTAGCAGATAATTGTATCTGAAACATCGATATTTGTACTCGAGATACTTGTTCGAGGCATCGATACTTGTACCTGATAGAGAAATAGTTGTATTTGAGACATCGATACATGTACTTGAGTTATTTGATACATCGACATTTGTACTCTTGATACTTGTATTGAGACATCGATTTTGATGTTTTTCCCCTTATAAATTTGATTTTATTATTATATATTTATCTTAGGTCTTTGAAGATGCTTATATATGTTCACTAAAAGAACTGATGAGCGCCACTGGTTATTGCCAAATCAGTGATAGTAATCAGTGGTAGTATATGATGATAATAATAATTAATAATAATAGTATTATTACGTAATGTACCACATATATTCCTCGTCTCCAAAATAGTTTCCACTATAATTTTAAATGATCAATGAAAACCTTATGTAGAAGTTCATTTTTTCAATACAATTCCTGTGCTAACCATAACGATGTCTATGCTCGACTTATGATGTTTCAACAAAAAATATTTGTGTGCATGTTAATGCTATGTCATGTGTAGTATATATCTCGTATTTTTAATCCACTCTATTATTATATAATGATTTTAATTAAAATAAATGTATATGTCTCAATAAATTATTGCGATTATTTTTTTCCATTGGGGTGGGGGTGGGGGTGGGAAGGGTGTATTAAAGAAGAAAGGGAGTTCATTTTAATTATGTAAAATATTTTAAAAATATGTCATATTTGGCACAAATAGTCATTTTATTATCTAAAGGTGGCAAAAATGGCTCAAGGGCTCTCCCAAGAAAAATATATAGTTTAGAAGACAACTTAAAAATTAATTAATATTTAAGGGAGCAACCGACCAAAGAACCTAAATAAAGAAAAACTAAATATGGTTTAAGAATAAAATATTCACACTCAAGAATAATGTGTGAACCAAGATGATTGTATACATGGAATATAAGGGACTTACAACCAATTAGTGTTGATAAAGAAACAAATGGGAGGTGTGATCAGAAGGTTCTTCTTTACCGGAAGTACATGCTTAGCAGTTAATAGGTGAAATCTATTTTCATGGTGCGAGTGTATACGGCTTACGTTCGTTTATGGGTACATGTTCCATCCCGTGCAGTGCAAAAGGTGTAGTGGAAATATGTTTTCCCCGTTAATAGTGTACAAACAAATGAGATCAGTCAAAAGAAAGAAGTGAGATCTTCTTAATCACCTAGGACCATAACTGACTGGAAAGGCACCCTCTTTATTTCCACAAATGTAGAGAACTCTTTGCTCATTGGTTGTTTCCATGGTTCCCCATCCACCTGCATGTAAGCCTCCGACCACTCGCCCCCTCGGAGCTCAAACCTAATCGATGAAGCCTGTCAATAGAAAAAATAAGTACATTTAGCCAAAAAATTAGAGCAATTAGCACACCGCAGCTCTTCCTAATCCTCATGTCCAAGAGTGAGACCACTTTTCAGGTCTTATTCTTTTATACCACGTTCTTATTATATTTTACATTGTTGGTTTCAAAGCCAAGTAGCAAATTGTTAAAATTCTTGCACACAAATGAGATGCGAGACACAGGCTTTTCATGTTCTACAACGGTTCAGGTAGCTTACGCAGTTCACACAATGAGAATTTGACTGCCAAAGAACACCGGCAGAATGTGGTGTAGTGAACCTTACCTAATAAGAAATGTTTAGAATACTTTCTTGAAGGAGTTTAAAAGTAAGGAACCTTTTGCAGGAAACACTTGAACTTCGAGTAATTTTTTATTGTAAGAAGTATGTTCAAAAGGCCTAGCCAAAACCAATCTCAGCTTTTGTTCAGAAATTGACAACAAGCCTCGATGCATTTAAAGAGAGACTCGAGAGTCCCACCTAAGTTGGGTATGGGAATGTGGGTGAAAAGTAAGTTGGAAAGGCTTAGAAAAAAAACAATCTTTGGTTTTGTTCAGTAACTGACAACAAGCCTCATCCCATCTAAGAGTTGCCCGCCTAAGCGTCGTATAACAAGGAAGCTTTTCCGAATTACATTAAGAAACTGAAGTGTTAAAGTTAAGGATCAAGTATCGCTTTACCAAATGCAAAATTTATGCGAAATACTTCTACCATACCTGTGCAATATGCTTGGCCGAAATAAGTTCAACCATGACAAGAGAAGCATGCCATCCTTGCTTAAGGCCAAAAATTTCTAGGAGACCATCATCTGCATGAGCTTCAACGAAACCTCTCTGGATAAGCAAGCAGAAGTAAAGATTCAGTTATAAGTACTTCAATTGAAAGATAGATACTTCAATTGAAAGATAGATCTTTCTTAGAATATATATGTTTATAAACTACGGAATATTAATTCTGTCATACACAAAATACATGGACTCTTTACAAAAAAACAACAAGAATAAAACTGTAAGTTTCACGTAAAGTACTCCGTATTGTTTATTTTTATCTGTTCTTTGAAGCAATGCCTGGTTTAACACCTCTGAACTATCATAGTAAGACTGAACTGTACCTTCTCCAAATACTCCGGCTTCAAGTGGCCCCAAGGGTTTCTTCCACTTCCATAGCTTGGGAGATTCAATGCAACTATAGATCTCACACTGAAAACAAATATAACACTAAGCACAGCTATGGTAGTCAAAGATAACCAGAAAAGGGAATAAATTAATCATCAGATAGAAGCCTGATGTACATCCGGTTAGATTTCTTTTACTGACAAATTTAGATAAAAAATTAAATAACATCGGGGAGTATCATACACTAAATTGCTAGCCTAATACAAGAATCTGCTAAATTGCAGTAGTTGTCAAGAACAATACAGAAACTAATATCAACCTTGAAGGAATAAGAACTTGCTCCCACTTTGAGCTATTAAGCTTCTTAATATGTAATCTGAGAATGTTCTTCAAGCCCCTGCATCATTAAACAAAGGACCACTTTATGTGAGTTACGTAGGAATTAAGTACAAAGATATATATATATATACAGTATTAACTGTAGGATGTTTAACATCGCCTCACAAACAAGTTCCGTAGCATATGCAGAGCATTAAACAATTGTTTGCAACCATCCATCCATTATTCACATGCTCATGAAAAATAGATATATATCACAAGGCAGGTCTCTTTTATATAAATACAAATAAATGATAAAATAGCTATATAAATTGTGCACAGCACACCAAGAAATTCTATAAATTGAGTGTGTATTAATATCTTGGATGTCACTAACCCTACATGGTTCGGTGACATTCTTATTGCTTTCAATATATAAAGCACCAGTCATAATATTTCCGAATTTGAAAATCCACAATCCCAGCAACAACAGGCCCCAATGCCTGCAAAGATGCGGCTGGGGATGTTGTTTCCAAATTGCCCCAAAAAGCGAAGGTAGTAGAGTCCGCCATTTCCAAATAGGACTTAAAAATGTAGATTTCCACATATCCACTTCACTGATCCTAAGTGGTGTTTATATCATAAGTTCATTATCTCTAAAGACAATACACATGCATGGTGATGATTTGAAACTCTCACACTAGGATATATAATTAGCTGACAATCATCTATCACGTCTTCATATGGATCTCAATCTCTAAATTAACCACTCAATTGACGTGATAATGCAATAGTATACAAGAAAGAGAATTGAGAACATTGCCTGATCATTTAGTTATTTTAGTATATCCTTTTCAGAATGCGTACACTGTAGTGTATCAAAACATATTTGAGTAAAGTTCTAGGCATATCAAGTGGAGAAACAATTAGAGTTGCAACAATGATCAAGAATAGAGAAGAAACATCAGGAGAATATTCTGACCTCAAACCAGGATCACTGGTACAAGGTGTGAAAAACCATCCTTGCTTGCAACTATATCCCCCATATATCAACTACAAGAGAAGATCATCAGTTATATATTGCATTGGACAACAGTATAGCCAACAAGTCAATCCATCCACCACATTTAACAAACAATAATAGATTGACAGCCATAGGAATGATACACGAGAGTTTAAAGAATGATTGAAAATATAAGTACACTATTAATAAGATGGCAGCATAACTGAAGTCCTTAGACAACCATAAGCATAAGAAGAAACTTATATTCCTCTGACATTATCATGAACATAATATTATTTCAAAATTCATTGAATATCTCTTCTCCGTCCCCAGCTCCATCACTTCAGGAAAGATGTATGTGATGAGAGAGACACCAGTCCCAACTTCCAATCTAGGTGAATGGAAGAGCAAGTAAGAGAAGAAAACCAAAATCCAAAAGACTGGTAGCACAATGCACATAAACAATTTTGTCAATCCCGAAACCTAGTTCTTGCTTATAGTAACTGAATATCATACTGATAAAAAATTACAAGTAATAAGGTATTATGCATATATACTAAAGTTTCTCCAAACATCTAAGAGTACAATGGGTATCTGCAGAGCTTTGTGAGTTTCAAGACAGAAGCGGAAAGAAAAAGTAAAATGAATGGAACTGTCACGAGATAGAAAGTGGTAACAGGAGTCAATAACATCAGTTGTTAACATTGTAAATGAATGATAATTATAAGAGAAGAACATGATGACAGATATCTTTATTTGTCTTATGAGTCACAACATCTAAATATTATGATGAATATTCTACTGTCATCCCATGGCATCTTACACTAGCTACATCTACTATAGCCTCTCCACATAAGAAACTGTCAAGAAATGTGAAGTAGTTACTCGAGTTGCATTATATTTATCTTAACATCTTCAGTGAATAATAATTAAAAAATAAACATGATGAAAATATCTTCATTTGTCTTACAACTCAAAACCTTGAAATATTTAATTGAACATTCTATAGTCTTCCCACGACAACTGACACTAGCTATATCTCTGACTTTAAGTCAAGTGAAGATTCTAGTCTATGGCTTTTTTTCAGTACAAAAGTTGATCTTCTGGTTTGTTTTCATCATCAAATTCGAATACATCTATTGACTGAATCAAACATGACAAAGGAACCAAAGATGTGTTAGCAAAAAATATGTCAGAATCTATTAAAGAAGAATCAACCTTGTTTGAGATAGGACCTTGTGCGAGGTAGGGTTTCTCATTGCGTAGATGATGAAACCCATAAGCAACTTGGGCATCCATACCTACACTAAGGATTGATATGAGCAAACACTGTGAAATTCAAGATAAAGACAGCAGAACAGAGGATGCATAACATTCCAGTCTCCTTCCCACCACCACCAAAAGATGCCGTAATTATACTATTCATAGAACTAGCTTTCACGCACCGATGCTGAAATAGTTGTAAAAGACTCCTTGATAGCAAGATGACTTTTCAGGCAATTCCGTTTCAACTGCCAATTCCTGCAAGGGGTGGAACAAGTTCAATAACAAATACTTGCAAAATAAAATATTCATAACCTTTTAAGGAAAGCTTATCCAGCATATATTAACATGGTATCATTCTAATTTTAGTATCTACCCTTGGATGGGAATGTAGGAAACTCGCATGCCACCCAAGTAAACAATTACAAATTAATGGTTGAAAAATGACGAACAAGTCAATTCCCCATAATATCTAATAGTTGCAGAAGAAACTTTATCAAATTAGCCTTGGTGAAATTCAAAAAGTAAGGGGACAGCTCTAGATGATCTCGCATCTTGCAACCTTTCCATGTGCACTTCTCACATTAAGAGGCAAAGTGGAGATTTGTTACCAATGATATTAATTATTTGGATAACTTGAAGCACAACACGTAAAGATAGCCATAACAAGGAAATTGACATAACAATAATACACAATCAGTCCTCAAAATTTAAATGAGATTTGAAGTATTATAAATATTTACTTAGAAAATATAAATGATATGAATTGACCAATGTATGCGACCTGATCAAGAGGCACTTTTTCAGTGAATTTCAATGAATAAGGCGTTTCCACTTCTTCTTCAGCTGGCATTAATATAAGGAGGTCCCAACTGCATGTGAAGATAGTGTTACAAAAGCTACTAAGGCTTGACAACTTTTACAAAGAGTGCACATCTAAGACTTACTGAGGAAATTAAAACCTCAAAAAATGAATGGTATGCAACAATCAAATACAAAGAGCCAGTATCATAATGAATTAACATTCTAGATTATATTCTATGCACGAGCAGTCTGACATTATGCAATGCAATTAGGGTAGTATAGAGCAAAAGATAATGTGATGACTCTTGAGTTCCCCAATGTGCTGGACCGCTGGGACTGTTACTGTTCCATTTATCAAGTTGTCTGTCAAGCTACAGCTTAGGACATAATATATCGAGAATCTAATTAGTTTAGCTATAGTTTCATGTTGGTCCATTTATCAAGTTGTCTGTCAATCTACAGCTTAGGACATAAGATTTCGAAAGTCTAATTAGTTTGGGAATAGTTTCATGTTGGTTTTTCCCTCACATCTATATCAGGTTGCAAGGATGGTCCCCTTTTCTAAACTAGGCCAGATAGAAACACTCTGGACAACACTCGGCAAAATCTTAGTGCATACTAAGAGAAGCTCAAGTTACCTCCGCATACACTATTAGCTATCATCTGTCAAGAATCCATGGGGGTCCATACTAAAACCAATGGCTCTTACCATGGTATCATGAGTCACAGCATTGTTAAGACCACATGTAAACCAAGTGAAGCGGGTTACACGTGCGGAAAGGGTATTGAGAACACAGTCACATATGGGTTGAGTAAGACCTTATGGGTAATATTAATAAGGTCCTAAGTTTAATCCATTTATAAGCGGTCGATTTCACTATAAAACCCCACTGGCTCTCAATAATATCAATTAACAAGTTTTAGGAGAATCTGGTTATGGTAAACAAACAAACGTAAGAGTATATTGGAAACACGGAATTGTGAAGAATACCTTTCAACCTTACCTATCCAATCTGCAAATTGGACCATCAGTCACTCTGTCAAGAGTTCTTTTTATGGCTGATTTCCAGTTAAAAGGGAATGAGCCGCCCTGCAAGGACATGAAGGCAGAATTCAGTAACACTAGATATTAAAAGTTGGGAACCTGTCACGCGTAAAAGCTCACCCATTCGAAACTCCTCGATAAATCATTTCCCGTACCAAGTGGAATTATCCCACATGGTGGCACTGGATGCCTACCCTGTTTGTCAAGCTCCCCTAGACATCCTAGGACCCACCCCACTGTACCATCCCCTCCTGCAACCTATCAAGGAATTTCGAAAGTAAACTACTTCATAAGTCAAGACTTGCAAAACTATATAAAAATGTCATATAGACGAAAAGAAACAAGAATGCTTTACCACGACCCTCAAACGCTCACGGGTCTTTTTTGCACAGCTGTCACCGAGAGCAGAAAACTTCTCCAAGCAACCCAATCCATATTGAACAAATTCATGAGGCTTAACAGATTGAAGATCAAATATCTGGCAGCATTATGAAGCCAGTGAGCATGGAAAGAGCATGAAAATACATATCCATGCGATAGAAATAAACAAAATAAACAGAACCAGCTGTTTCCCTAATAATTTTATTGAACATCTTACACAAATAACCATCAAAATCGATCAAAACTCAAAAAGAAGAACACAAAGACTGATAACTATCTCAGAAGAAATTATGTGATTACAAAAAATATCAGTTGTTGGGGAAAGAAACAAGCTAGTACTTCAATAAACACAAGTTCTCATTTAAGATCAGGAATGGAATAAGTGAAACTTGTTTACAACTTACGAACGCAAACCAAATAACAACTCATCAAAACTGTTCATTCATGAGAATTGCTATCAGTAAACGTAGAAACATTTTACCGACTACCAAGTAATACTCCCTCCATTTCAAAAAAGATCGCTTACAGAAGACTATATACTATGTTATAAATCGAACAAGACGATCATTGAAAGATATGTGTCATACAAAACATACCATAGCACATATAGTAAACACAAAAACAAAAACGGGCAAGTGGTAATAAAAATCGAAAAGCGAGTAAAGTGACCTGTTCTTCACCCATGAGTATCTGAAGGCGTTGTTTAAGCTCAGAGCCATGTCTACCACCACTCTTGGAATTAATAAACACAACAAGAGGACACTGAGCGGGCTGGGCTTCCTCGGCTCCCACTACATGAGCCGAGTCGTAAATCCTATTCACACCATCTCCATCAACATCTTTGGCCTCAATAGCTTCAATCATGGCAACACGCAAATACTCCGGAAAAGTCACCTTCTTCCTTAACACATCTTTGGAAATAGTGTAACCTACCAATGTACATTCCTTAAATGAATCAATCACCGATGATCTCCCAAATGAAAACGATGTTCCCTCGGTTGCATTTGTGCTTCTTGTCCCCGGTGAGCTCATTTTCCGGCCAAACTGCCACCTTTCAGAAGTGTGTATAGATATCGATAAAAAAATCGAAAACGTCGATTACATTAATTGGGATACAGGAGGGGAGGGGGAGATAAAATGTATCACCTAAGTGATCATAATGGTAGATTATAAATTCATTTTAGCAAAAAAACGAAAACGTCAATTAAAAATAATTGAAATATAGGATGCCCAGGATGGAAGATTGTGATATAAGTGGTGGGGGTGATGACGAGGTAAGGTAAGGATGATTTGATTGTTATAGAATGTTGTTCCTTTTGTGTGCTTTTTGGTTTTGATTGGTTATTGGGTTTGGGACTTCTGGTTGGAACTACCTATTAGATTCCTCATTCCCTCCCTTCCAAAAAAAAGATGGGATGCTTCATTTTTAAAATGGCACTACTTATACATTTTTTTTTTCAATTTTCTAATTCAAAAAAAAGTTTTTGAGTTAAGATAATTTATTCAACAATATGTATATATAGCATCTGTTCTTATATTGGTATTCAAGGGCTTATTTGCCTATGGTTGTGTTAACAATCGTAATCTTTTCAAATGGTCTATGAAAATATTATTCTTTCAACTTGTCCTTTTTGTCTTTTCAACTTGTCCTTTTTATCAATTTTTCACTAAAATTTAGCTAATATACCTTCCGTCTTCTTTTAACAGATTGTTTAGCAATAACTGACTTTATTAAGGTTATGGAAAGTATTATTATTTTGTCCTCATTTTGTAGGAGTTAATAAAGATGTAAACTTAAAAGTCAACTACTTTATTGAGATAAAATAAGAAAGGTGGTCACCATGTTAAAAAAATACCACCTCCATCCCTAAATGGTTGTCACATTTTGATTTTTCATGCTCATCACAAGAATTAAAAAGTAAATATCTTTTATTCTACATGCAAAAAAATCATAAAAAATTGATATTTCAAAAATATATATTGAGACGAATCTAACAAGATACCACAAGACTATATTAATTTTTATTGTTTGATGAGAATTTATGATCAAATTTTGTAATGTTTGACCAGCAAAAGTCAAAATGTGACGATCTTTTAGGGACGGGGGGAGTACAAGAAATTTAGCCTAAACACTAAGTTAAAAAAAGACAGAGGGAGTAGTAATTTCTATGAATATCATGGATGTGAGTCCGATCCCCGAAGTTGTATTGAAACACCCGGAAATCCCAATCGCCGAAACGCCTAAAATTCCACTCCCACAGAGTGGGTGCTGGAAATCGGCGAAACGCCTGAAATCCTACTCCCACATAGTGGGTGCTGAAATATTGCACAAGCAGCCCCGAAAACGCTGCAAAGGCAACCACAAAAACAGAGGAAGTATGTTTAAATATACTCCTTTGCGAGATTCAAACTCAAGACCTCTTGGAAAGAAGCTCAAATCCAATACCATTAGATTAGAAGCCTTGAATATGATAACTTCACTTCGATGATAGGGACTAGACTTATTTTCAAAATTGGAGCCGCTGATAATTGGAAGGGACAGGAAAGGATATGATGGGGAATGTTCATAACTTAATGTGGTTCCCGACTAAAATTGAATGTTCTCACAACTTATTCGATGTTTCTATTTTTAGTTTTAATTCATCACCTTGTTGTATTAGTGATATGTTTTGCAATGGCATGAAGGCCAATAGTACCTCCATTCCCATCTAAACGCCAACTTTGATTAAACTATTTGCATTATCTATCAAACAAAACAAAAAAAAGGAAAATGGCAATTTTCAATATCAGATCTTACAAATGGAGAATGATTTGTCAAAAAATCACCAACTTCGCCTTATGTTCGCTTCATATTTCTCACGCTCCCCTTATATCAAATTATTATTGTTCCACTGTAGACTTCACCGCCCCGATTCTTGGAGATTACCACGTGCATGTTTGTCCCAACAGAATAAACGACGACAAAAACAGAAAAGTCAGAGAATTCTGGAGTGAGACATTCTCTCTATGTTCTCAGTGTTCGAATTTTGTATAAGTGCCATTCATTCTATCTGGAACATATTTGGTAGCGTGGATGATTGAGCAGTATACAGAAAGGTGGAATCTGGCAAAAGAGATGGGGTGTAAGAGTTGATGCCGCGAACCCAGTCATTTGCAAGCAGATGTGCTTGCTACCTGATGGTATCTACCCATCTTCCCTGATGATGCCAATTGAGCCTCCCATTCTTATGAAGGTGATAGTAATTAATCTGTGTGAGACTTCCTTTTCTCGCATCGTTTGATATACCAATTAGCATGCTTCTTAAGGCCCATGCTAACCATTATCTTGAGAACACCAAGCATCATAAACGTCATCGCTGAGAGGAGAAATATGCAAAGGAGTCTCCATGGAAGAGGGTTGGAAGGAAGGTGAGCTGCATACACAGGTTGAAGAACCCGGAGTACCTGTTGCGTAAAGCAAAAATATGTCAATTTAAGTTCATTGGCAAAGAAAATGGGTACCTAATTAGCAATATAGCGAGTTCTGTGTGGAAAGTAGTAGAGGGATTCTCAAAATCTATTGAACTGTTGTAACTTAACAGACCAAATTTTGATGGTGATAACTATTGTTCTTAGTCTCGTACGTACCACACAAGCTGGTGATAGAGGAACAAACATGAGCTTCCGTTTTCCAGCTTCTGTTAGTTTGTCAAGTGTCTGCCGGAGAGAAATGAGCAAAATTAGAGGCTGAAGACTGCGACAAGTTCCGACATATAATGTAATGAATGAGGAAGAAACTAAAAAGAAGAGTAGGATTTTTATCGAAAATCTTCGATTTTGGAGATAGGGGGACCAAGATGATTTAGATATCAAGTAATCAGAAACTATACCTGTTTTGAGAGGTCTTCCAAGTATTCGGAGAAAGCAATAGGCTTTATATCATTGAACTTGGCGATAAAAGAATGCTTGATTATATCAATCAAGACTTCACATATATAGACAAGAAGAGCATTCTGCAATGTTCAGATAAAAGTTTAGAGAATCAACTCCGAATGAAAAGTTGACAATTCTGTAAATGTGATATTGCTGTAATTTTTGTACGGATCATATCACTTACAGAAAGGAAGTTACTGAACCATGGTCCCTCTGCTTCACATAGATTTTGAGCTAAAACAAACAAGAGAAATGCACAAATATGGAACCGTTCTACAGAATCTGTTTAGAGAAAAGATAATATTAATCAATGAAATCTAAACTATAAATGAATGAAATCTTCTTATGCATGTACAAGCACATTTCCCTAAACAACAGAACTTTGAGCAATAAAGCTGAGAACTAAACCTACAATATGAATTTACAATTAGCAAGTGAACACAAATTATCTCAGCACTAAAAAGCTTAGGCATGGAATTATAGGCATTTATTTTCAATGACATGAGTAGAATAAGAAAACTTGTAGAAAGAACTGACCAGAATATACAATGCTCTGAACATTGTCCTTGCTAAAGCGCTTGAACACATTGCTTTTTATCTCAGCAAAATTGTTCGACACGAGCAAAGCGAACAGGGCATTGTTATGAGCAACTATACAAGTCGACAAAGTTATGGCCTGGACTAATAAAATGAACGAATGGAAAAGTAAGAAATGTTAAGGAAACAAAATAGTGAAAAAAATATGATGTGTTTGCATGCATGAGAAAAATTATATTCAGTATAAGGATATTTGCTGACACGACTGCCAAAACTACATCCGAAATGAATCTTGGCAACGCATTTCTCCTGTTCTCCGGTGTACAGTTTGCTAGTCCATTTGCGGAGTTAAACACTGTTTGCATGACATCACCCACAAAACTTTGGAAGAGCTTATCAAATATCTGTCAGTAAAGGAGAATAATCAGTAACATCGCACTAAAGTACAACATGACGGGATAGTCTATGCATAGAGCAGATGTAACATTTACCGCTTAAGAACACAATGAATGATGAAAATAATTGAATAATCCAACATAACTATTACCCAAGTGGAACACACAATAACATCCCTACTGCTGTAACTCCTAGTTCGGAAAAGAGTCACCTTATCTGACCACTTCCAGGGGGTTAACCTATTAGACTTTTTCAACAACCCTACCCCTCCCATTTTCCAACTACGGATGCAGCTTTCATTCAAAAAAAAATCTGAATCATCATGAAACACAAACATATTCAAGTGTAATTTTATTTGAAGACTAAGAGCATCCACACTAGATGCCTCATAAAATTTCTCTAAAATCGATTCTCTATATCACTTTATCAACTTTAGGTACTACTATTTAGTTTTCGTGTAAAATCAGGTTCTTTAATTAATTCCTTATATGATTAAGAAGAGAGTGGGATGAGGGTGATGGAAGAGAGAGTGTGTCTACTTTATGAGAGGAAAGTGGATTTGAGAGCATTAGTAGTAGATACCCCAAACATCTCTTTATCTTTAAAGTAGAGACGGAGTTAACAAAATGTAACATTTTCAGAATCCCTATCCTAAGCTGGCCCACATCAAAACTTTAGGAATCCTTATATAAATCCTAAAGATTGGGACTCCCTACAAGTTCCCTATTCTCCTCCATTACATTAATTTTTGCCATTTCGTTCAAACTTTATTATTTTCATCTTTTTTATTTTTCAAATAAAATTAGTACTAATTATTAATTTATTTCATATTGAAGCTAAAAATTTATTTGAAACTTAAAAATATAAATTTATTTTAACTTTTATTATTTTTAATTTCTTTTTCCAAAAAAACTAATTATTAATTTATTTCAAATTTTATAATTCTCATCTTCATATTAAAATAATTTGAGTTTGTCTTCAACATTTAAATAATTTGAGTTTATCTTAAACTTGGAGCTGAAAACATAAAAATAGTTGACTTGAGGAGTGTAAATAGGGAATCTGGTTTTGTGAAAAAGCTAAAAGTAGTACCTAAATTTGATAAAGTAATATAGGGAGTTGATTTTAGGGAAAAATTATGAGTAATCTGGTATGAGTGCTCTGAGGGAGGTAAAAATACACCATGCCAACCACCACCCTAAATTTTTTTGGTGGGCCATGTTAAGATGGGGAGGCTAGAAAACTTGTTTTTCATTGCTTCCCTCTCTATTATAGAGCTAAGATGGGTTTTTAAGGCTTTTAGTGTGAGTGCTCTAATTAGGCTGGGAAAGATTAACATAAAGCACAAACCATAAGAATTGAGTCGAATGACTGAAGCTCCAAGATAGTTGATATGTATGCTTACCTCCAAAACATTGTACACCACATACAGTTTAACTGTCCCCTGACCGCGAATCATGTGATATATCAAGCTGATGTCTGAGATAGAGAACATGATGTGTTAGAAGTATCTAGAGATCTCATTGCTCAATTGGTATCAGATGGAAAACAAGTGGGTAAGGGGGTGCTTGGCTAAGCCTTTCTTTTATTTTTCTTGTCCGCTTGTCGAAGAAATACCAAGTCCAATCTTACTATACTATATAAGCCAAACACTCCAAACATACCTATTTGCTGCAACAGGGCAACTCCAGTAGCCAGGACTAACAAACAGCCAAAGTCTGATAATTCTTCTGCTGAAGGTTTGTGGAACTGCCTGCCACAAACACTATTAAATTACATTTCAACTTTGAAGATCCAAAAAGTAGAAAACAGGGTTTTGATAGCTGGTGTTTCAAGGTGGGTGGGAGAACTGTTCTGGATCCCCTGCCCTAAGTACTCTTTAAGTTATAAATACAATTGCCTGAATCCTGCTCTGATATTTATTACTTTCTACAAAATGGTTAGGATATTGTCATCACTGAATTTGAGGTCTAACCTAAAAAACAGGGAGGTGTGATATGCATATACTAAACTCCACCTCCCAATTCATTGGATAGTGTACCTTTATTTGATAGCTCACCCAACTTCGAAGCAATAAGTCGAACACAACACCAATTAATTCAGATTGTATTTAGACCCTAAGAATTAGGTACGGGTTTCTTAAATTGGACCCTAAATTTGATTCAGCAGCACATAGGTTATCTCTAACAGTAAGCAAGATTATAATTTGAAGAATGGGAAAGCAATAGCATTTGTACTATGAAGAGAAAGGACTAACCTTGTCTTGAGAGACTTCCACAACGTCAAGGCCATCCTCACTGGCATGATGGTAAAAACTGATAAAAATGAATCCAAGCACACGAAGAAGCCGACATCTATAAGCTGAAAATATATTGTTATCAAAGTCTCTCCTTTACACATATATAGCTTTGATCTGTCAACTAGGATAAACTGTAATAAATAGATAATTGGAAAGTACAGTTCGTAATTGTGATAGTGAGGAATGCCAGGGGAAACGAGCAGGTCATTTGTGGAAAAGAAGTTCCCTCAAAATCATCTTCCTAAACTCGATACTTCCCGGTTTTGTTAATTATAATTATACTTAACAAAAAAAAGAACGACAACGGGGAAAACAAACGCTCAAGGTACCTATGTGGTTGAAAGACCAGCATATCATCATCCAATAACAGTTTAACAGGAGACAATTTCAGGTGGGTACATAACGCATTGTCTAAGAAAACCCTAATAAAGATTGTTAGGCATACGCATGCATGTGTATATTCATAGTTCGCACATAATGCAAAACAGCATAACTCTGTGGATTCTGATCACCAGGAAACTATAAGCATCACCTCCGATCATCGTTACAATAGTTTTACATATAATAATCGACAGAAAGCCTATGTCATTTTCAGACAAGAATCTCAGGGAAAATGAAACAAATAACAGACATATAATGAAAGATTTATTCACATAGAAGAATATCAAATTGATATTGAAGAGAGAGCAAAGGTAGTCAGCTACCAGTTCACATCTCCACGGCAAACGAAATATGGTATCATACACCCTTTCTCGATCCTTCTCATTGCCAAGGGTGACCGTACTCTTTAAGGAGTGCCCAGTGTACAAAACGTCCATGAAGTGTTTAACTGGTGAGGTCTCAATAGAAAGATTCTCCACCACTGCGTGAAAGCAAGAAATAAATAAATGGAATTGGCACTATATAACACTTAACACATTGTCATTGAAGATCAACATAAAGATACACTCTCTCATTAAACTAAGCTCAATAATCTATTGCAACTGATTCTCCAAGATCAGCTTAGTTTTTGGCTTTATTTCAGTTATCACAACGTATGTTTATCGATAGGCTTCAAGCCTCCCCACCCCCTCTCTGTGTTGTCATCACCAGTGCATTGTGGTCCTTTATAATATCATCTCAATCGCTGAAATACAATCAGCATACGCGTAATAGATCCCAAATGCATATTCTACTAGACTACTACTGTAACTTAATCAAACTACGACCAACTAAAAGAATTTGATTCCACACAAGACAAAAGATCATCGAAAAGCAAGAAAATAAAATTCAACAAAACATCAAAATTGCTTACAATGAGGATCAGTAGCCATTAATTGCTTCCAATCCAACGACTCCTCAGTCTCCAATTTCCTCCCATTCATAATTTCAGACTTTTTACTACTCCCATTACCATTGTCCATCACAGCCCATTCTTCCTTCTCACCCTTGTGAAGCTCCTTCTTCCCCTTCTCGTCCACCAACATCCCCATCCCCATCCCCATCCCCATCCCCATCCCCATCCCCATCCCCATCCCCGTCCCCGAGCTCAAAACTGCCTCATTCATAAACCCCACATTCCTCTGCCTCAACTCCCCCCCAAACTGCACCACCCCATTCACACCATTACAACAATTAGCCCCGCTCTCTTCAACAACGGTCATGGTACTACTCATCGACGTCATATAATTATACAAATCTCTCCCTCCCAATTCCACCTCATTAATATCATCCAAATTCGCGATTTCATCGGTTTCAGATACTAAAGAAGGTTGACTTTTAACCGGTTGACTGTTCTTCAATTTAGTCTCATTCTGCCTCCTCTTCTCCACCTCATCAACATCACCAAAATTCACGATTTCACCAGTTTCCGGAATCACAAAATGTTGACTTTCATCCGTTTGAGTGATTTTCAATTTCTTCTTGTTCCTCTTCTTCTTCTTTTTCGCAATTGAATGAGGATCAGTATTAAAGGACCCATTGTCCAAGGTCAACGGAACTGAGACGGATCTGCTGACGGATAAAACGTCGTCGGTTTGCTCTTCCATTGATCGAAGAACATCGAACGAGAGGGTCCGCCCTCCCGATTTCAACGCCATTATTCTATTTTGATCAAATTCAAAATTGTAGAAAAATTTCAACTATTTTTATCCAAATAATTAAAAATTGTGTATATAACTACTCGTATATGATTATATTACAGTATATGTAGGAGTATATCATATATGCATATATATTTACGTATTATTGGAGCGGGAGGGGGGGATGTCAGCTCGATATGTGCTGTATAGTGTTGTACTGTGTGCTTTTCGATTTGTGTTATATGGAGTTGTACATTTGAGATCCATGTGATGTGAAGTGAAATTCTTTGGAAATCGGCGTTTACGTTATTACTTATTACAAGGTTTTCCGTTTCCTTTTTTAGGAGATCAACTCCATATGGGAATTTTGTTATCCTCTCCTTCCCATAGTTTAGTTCCACTTTATATTTTGGAAATTAAACTTTTGAATTTATTTTCTTTTATTTTATAAATTAGCGATGAGGTGAGTTTCGAACCAGTACCTTCTGGTCACTAGCATAACCTTTTCCACTAAGCTATTCGATTGACTCAAACTTTAAAAATTTAATTACAAATTTTAACTAGTCGATAATAAATAATATGATCATGTGATTTATCGCTAGATTAGTTTTAATGTTGAATAAGATATATTTACGTGTTAAACCATGTCACAACTATCATGAAAGTCAAAATAAAATTACATTAGATAGAAGGAGTATTTTGGGATTGGGTAGAGCGCCTGTGGTACGAGGCTGTTACGCACACACCAAAATATTAAATTATAGGGTGAAGTTATACTATTATACCCTTCTTATTTGGAAGTGTAATAAGTGAGAGAGTTAAATGGGAAGATAAAATTGTAATTTCATGTGTCTAGCACATTCATATGAATAATACATGTTCTAAAAATTTCAAAATTTAATTAGCATTTTCCGACAATAGCAACTAAGAAATTTTTTATAAAAATTTGTTATCAAAAGGGATTAATTTAGTGGAAAAAGCTCTTGCTAGTGACCAAAAGGTCCTGGGTTCGAAACTCACATCATCGCTAATTTACAAAAAAAAAAAGACAACATAAAAACATATATGTGACACGATGATAAACATGAGTGACCAAATGTTAACCCTAATATATATAAATTGTTGAATATTGATATTACATGTTAAATTCATTATAGATATATTATTCGTTACTCCCTTACTTTTTTAGTTGTTATTCTAGCTATTTACACATAATTAAGAAAAATTAAAAGTAGTCAAAAAATATACTGAAAATGAAATACAATTATTTGGAATTATATCATTCGTTGGTTGATATTTCAAGAGAAAAAATAATAAAAAAATTCATTAAAAATATAAAAGTACAATTCTCAATATTAGAACGATAACTATTTTAGGACAAAAAAAGCGTTAGAACGTCAACTAAAAAGGAACAGAGGAGTATTATCTATATGGGAAGCCTTTGTTTGGTGAAGCCTACGAGATCATCTAAGCTAGCCATGTGGCATCATATATGTTTGCCACCTATTTAAGACAAACATTTAAAAAATAACTACCCTTTAATGTAACTACCCTTTAATGTTCATATATTTTAATGACAAATAGTTAATAGTGAAGAGTATTTTTTCTAATTAATATGTTTAGATATACAATTTAATTTTTATTATTATTTTATGATGTCATATTTAGGTGAATATAGTTATAAAAATTTAAGAAATACTATTTGAACGAAATTGCACAGGTTGAACTGTGCAGAGATTACTAGTATATATTAAAGGTAAACATACATAAGAATAAATCTAATGGAATAGGTTGTCATGAGGGGATAATATGTATTATATACCTACAGCATATTACATAAAAAGCAAGAAACCAAACAGAAAAAGAAAAAACATCCTAAACACAAGAATTATTGCAAAACCAAACTGAGGGAACTCGCTTAGCCAATCTAAGCAGTGGCTTTAGCCAACTCTTTACCGGTAGTAGGTAGGATATCCGTAGGCTGTAATCAAAACAACGAAAGACACTGTTATATACAATTCGATCCAGGCAAATATATTATGTGGACAGAGAACAAAAAAGGGAATAAATGAATCGTATGTGCATCCTTTGCCTTAGGAACCACTCGTGTAGTGGTAATCGATCTTTCAATGCATTACAAGGTAAAATGGGTTCCGAAAATTGAGTTCCTTACCGGAGCTAATTCTTCTTCATGCTTAGGAATAAAGGCAGTGTCAACTTTTCCGTTTTTGAAGTCCTGCAGTATAGTAATATGTACATGAACGAGGAGATTTTGGCACAATCTAATATGGAAAGAATTGTTACTCGAACCAGAATGTCAGTGTTGTTTACCTCAATCTCAAGGATAAGTTTATGGTATTCAATTGTGGTTGGAACCCCTGAAATATATTATTCATATTCAAATTCAAATCTTAACAGAATGTTGGAAGCAAAGGTCTTGATAAAAGTATGCTAGTACATTTTATTCAGTTACAAACAAAAGTCGGTCATAGGGGAATAGACGATAGATCAGCAAAGATTGAAAGGATGAGCACTGTCAAAATCATAGAAATGCAAAAATGTGCTTCATTCTAGAGGAGGAGACGATAATGACATGAATGGAGGAGAGTATGCAGTGACTACTTGCAAATGGACGAAAATTCAGTTAATGGGGGCTGATGGAGAACATATATTCATCGATCCTATCTATGAAGAGTCTTATATAAAATAAATAATGAGCAGGCAGATTACCTGTAATAATAGTGTCATCAAGAGCCCTCTTCATCCTTTCAATTGCTCGTTCTCTGGTCGGACCCCATACAATGAGCTAGATAAAGTTTCAAAGATTAAAACAGTAGATAGAAAAAAGATCTAATTGATGTAAAATTTCTGACCCAAGTATACACTAACACTCTCTTGTCATAACCTTTGACATTGACAAGGAACTATTTCGAGAGTCTATACACAAGTAAATACATAGTGAATTTATTGCACCTAAAAGAGAATCCAAGTAATGGAAAGGAAGCTACCACAAGCCTTACATTTAACCGTGTAAGTGTATGATGAAGGCAATAAATTTAGCAATGCCTTGAAGATTTGACAAATCTTAATGGAAGTTGAATCAAACATAAGGATAATTGCACCAACCTTTCCAAGAAGAGAATCATAGCTTGGTGGTACCACATAATCAGTGTATACATGACTATCCATTCGGACAAAGGGCCCTCCAGCAGGCAAATATGTGGTTATTCTCCCTGTTTATAGAAACAAGAGACGAATTTTTTTTAGAAACATCTTAAGACTTCACACCTATGTAACGCTTAAGCTACGCCAGCCAGATGAACAGTCATGCCATGCTCTCCAAAGATTTAGACGTGTCAAAAACTGTCTCAGTTATATGGAGTTGTGCCTTGAACTAATATATCTTCCTACCTGGTCCAGGTCTGAAATTCTTGAAAGCATCCTCTGCATTTATACGGCACTCAATAGAATGTCCTCTAAGCACAATATCTTCCTGTGAACCAAAAGAACATGTAATACATAATTCAGTAATTTACACGATTGATGCATTGGCTAGCATTGCCTGTTATAAGTTATAACTTGGTAATAGAGAAATAATAAACCAAATATCGTACCTGTTTGTACCGTAGCTTTTCGCCTCTAGCTACACGAATCTGTTCTTCTATTAGGTCAACAGATGAAATCATTTCTGTTACAGGATGCTCCACCTAAATATTTCCCATAAAGAAGTTAAATCACCACAAGGTGCTTAAGTACTTAGTAAAAAATATAAAAGGAAGAAAACGAATAATTATGACTTTCATACTTCACCTGTATACGAGTGTTCATTTCCATGAAGTAAAAAGATCCTCTTTCATCTAGAAGGAATTCGATAGTACCTACACCTACATAACCTATAGATGCTGCCGCTGCAACAGCTGCATCACCCATGGCTTTACGTAATTCTGGCGTTAATGCTGGAGAAGGTGCTTCCTCCAGCAATTTCTGGTTTCTTCTCTGTTCAACAATCATTTCAACTGCGTTATCATAGGCTTCATTACAAATAACTTGACTGCAAATGAAGATGCATTTTAGCTAACAATACAATCAAAGACTTCTACTTCAGAGATGTGCTCTAGTCCTGTACTCCCAAAAATGTTCGGTAAATCGTATGAACTATATTTTGGCAATCAGTAACAAAATTCAAACAGAAGATAACATTAAAGGGCATTATTAACCTATAAAGTTAAACCATGCACTTAATAACTTCAAGACTATTCACAGAACGCCAGCCATGGAAAGACGAGAAGCTATCAGTTAAGGTGAAACACCCATTATGAAATGGGGAAGATTCCCTTCATAATAGAGAGTGTATACAACTACTGGTCATGAAAGTAGACAGTTCACACTAGAATGTTTTGCAAAACAATTTTTTCTTCAGTTTTTAGATTCATGCAAAACTTGCGTAAACACTGATCAATTGACTACTGATGAAGCATACTAAGTGCATGTCAAAGTAGCATACCTGAATACTGCAATCACGTTCCCCGAAGTGCACAACATTTCCAAACTTGTCAGCCAAAACCTGTAAAACGCAAGCACTAAATATCAAATTTTAGAAGCTGCAAATGAAGGTGATGTTATTACAAATAATAATTGTCAACACATGCACACACATACATGACCATATATAGTATATGATATTGAAGGGGAACATGGAGATCAGATATAGAGGATTTCAGGTGTAAGGCGGGTTTATACCGAAGTACCAAACTACCACAAAGACAAGAAAATGACACATGTCTGGTATATATCAAAGAATTTTGCAGCTATATAATATGGCATCTATACACCACAAAGAAAAACTTCATCAGAAAGAATTTCCAGTAAAGTCTGAAGTACATTTTCCATCCTACAAGAGATAATAGAATCCTTTTTAGTGCCAAGGTAAGTGAGAGCATCGAATATTGGTGAATGTGCTTAATCATTCCAACTAAAAGTTTACATTGTAATAGGAGGTTTATGATGAGAGTGAGACTACTCTAAACACCATATACTAGTCATATCCTTTAAATTATTATATCATCTAATATCAGCTGACTAGTTTACCTGCATGACAAAGTAATAGAGCAGGAACAAAGACAATGAAAGCAGTAAGTCGTTTAGCGAAACAATTCACCTGGAATTCAATGTGCCTTGGATTTATTATGCATTTCTCCAAATAACACCCATCATTTCCAAATGCAGCAGCAGCCTCGGTTTGAGCTTGCTGTTGGATTCAGTTACCAGAAACTCAGGTTTTATAAAGAATAGGATACGCCATATCAAAAAAGAGAAACATTCGACCAGTTTTATCCCTATGACTTTGAAAACACAATAGTTTGGATGGGGTATAAAAGTTGTATAGTTTTTCTCAATAGAACTCTAGTCACGATTGGATGAGCTAGCTTTATATTTTAATCACGATGGTCTGATGTCAAATATTTTTTGAGTAAGAGCGGCAAACAAATATAAAATTAACTTTTCTTCAAGAGAATGATCTTAATATATTGCTCGAACTCCAACATACGTGGAATGATCGGTGAATTATACTAAGTCATATCCAATTAACAAAGTACAGTATACCCATTAATATTTAATAACTATAGAGCCTAAATAAATTTTACCTCCATTCCATGGAGATTGTCTAATATGACTTTCTACTGTTAATTGTCAAAATTAACAAATATCGGAGGCTTAATTGACATTCATAATTTTTATCATGTAGATAGTAAAGTATAAGAAAAGTGCAAGCGTATATTTTTCACCAAATGTTATAAAACATATATAACAAGAAATGAGTTTACAACTAAGGGAATATTTAGGATCTAAAGTAAAAAATCCAACGACAAAACAATACCTGTAACAGCTTCACAAACTCTGAAGGCTCCTTAGCTAGACGCATCCCACGTCCTCCACCACCAGCAGTTGCCTTTAAGACGAGGATTATCAGACTTAAGTCTAAACTCTTATAAAATAATACAAACACGAGATGCCAAAAAATTATAAAACGCAAGAGATAGATAGTTCAATAGGTTTCCGCATTTTGAACTTTACAAGAAACGCTCAGTCGAATCACAACTTTTTATTAGTAATTTACACTATGTAAAAGAAACACACAAATTTTAAAGTAGCAAAATACAAATCCAATGTTTGAGGACATAGAGCTCAGCCTACCATTGTCTACCTCCCATTGTGCTTTTTTACTTAACATCTTTTATTTTTCTGTCAGCACTCTTTTCAATAGATAAATGCAGAAAAAGTGAAGGGCTAGGCACGGTGCAGTTTTACAACATATTTCAAACTGCAGTCCTAGATGCCATATTTACATAATATGAACCAGACCACACCCCACCACTGACCATACCAGAACAAAACAAAACAAAACTATAAGATGTGAAATGAACGTGAATGCGAGTACAATTTTTTTCTACAAGAAGGTACCTTAATCATTACTGGGTAACCTATCCCTTCTGCAAGTCGTACTGCTTCTTCAGTACTCTGCAATGCATGAGGAATTTCAATAGTACAAAAGAGTATGATCGAAGAAAAAAAGAGACACAAACAAAGAGAATTTTGTTTCAAAGAATAGAAGTAGATTGTAGTTAAATCACCAAACATCTACCTGCAATAATCCATCACTTCCTGGTACTGTTGGAACACCGGCATTCTTCATTGTATCACGAGCAGTTGCCTTGTCACCCATAACTCGGATACTATCAGGCTACAAAATATATATGTAATCACTAATCAGTAATAGACTATAGTAACAAGCATTACCTTGCGTACATGATTTATGCAATGTGTTTAAATAGAAATGAAGACTAAACAGTGAAAGTGAAGCTATGCACACTAGTTTACTGCTTTTTTCATATGGATATGTAAGCCAAACGTCTCGTTCACTAAAGAAAGCAGATTTTAATCATTTTCACATACACGGCAAGAACATTTGATAATGGAAGGAATCCCATTAGCCACACTTCAACTTAAGGGTATCAACAGCAGAGACATAGACTTTCAGTAAGCAGTGATACTATGGTTTAACAAAGATTGCATGGTACAGCACTAAACAGAAACATGATAGTGTACCACGAGATTCACAGTTTTACTTCACCGAACTATGAGACAATTAATTAATGACATAGTGTATTTTGTTTTATGAAATAAAGCCATAAAAGTTTACATTTGGACCAATGAAGTTGATTCCATGCTCTCTGCACATCTCGACAAAAGCAGCATTTTCTGACAGGAATCCATAACCAGGATGCAGCATCGTACATCCACGGCTGATAGCAGCAGATAACACATTTGGGATCACAAGATACCTGCAGATAGATGGTCACAACAGCTTATGGAAATATTTCAAGTAAATAAAGAGAAATACTTAAGTAAGAAATAATAACTTCAGAAAAATAACGATAATCACATTCTACCATTTAGAATAATAAGCATTCTAAATGCAATTCTATCAAATTGCTTACAGAAATTGAACATTTCCTTCCAATCTCTTTAAAGCACATGCATCTATTCAAATAAAAGATTCTCAGATCTTACCTCATGATTGATTAGAAAAATATTAAGTGCAACATGATGACATAGGTTGTTAGTCCAGCTTGAATAATATTATGGTATGGTTGATAGACATAGTAACTTACGACTGGTTGCTGGGTGCTTCGCCAATGCAAACAGCTTCATCAGCCAGTTTCACATGGAGGGCATCTTTATCAATAGTTGAGTAAACTGCAACACAAGGGATCCCCATTTCGTGTGCAGTTCGGATCACTCGCACGGCTATCTCTCCTCTGTTTGCCACCAAAATTTTGTCAGCACGGCATTGTACAGCAAGAGCTCCCCCATGTTTGTTTGACTTGCTACTAACTCGAGAAGCCCGAACTCTCTGCCGGAGGAAGCTAACCTTCTTTCCTGCCATGAAGCTGCACTGAGAACTACTAATGCTGCATGTTCTCCCCATAAATAAGCCCTTGAAAAAATATAAGTTAGATCCAGTTCGACAGGAGGCATATAGAAAGAACACAACTGTTCATAACATCTTTATAGAAACAAATGCCATCGACAAAAGTAAATTTAGGTTTGGTCATGTCACAAGATTTCATATGCATATTACAGCTCGGGTGGATAAGTTGTCCCTTCTCTTGTTGGGAAACAAGGGATCCAGCAAAGAATTGACGGGAGCTACTCTTCTATTCAATCAATCAGACCATAAGTGACATTTATTCAAAATGGAATGTACAAGAAAATGTAAGGAAAGCATATGATGGACCATTTGTCCATTTCCAGTTCATGAGGCTAAATAATACTCCCTCCATCCCTAAAAGATCATCTATTTTCTAACTTTGACGATCTCATCAACTTCACAAAAACAACAAGCCATACATACCAATTATTGAGCGTCCCACTCTAACCTCTAAAGGTAAGCAAAGCCTAGCTTCATAAGCTAATTATCAAACTGGTGGAAAATATATAACTTAACCGGACTTTTGTTGCATAAATTTGGAGCAAACTTGCAATGTATACAAACATGCTTTACAATATCAAATTTCAAATTTGAAGCTTTATAATAATCTCAAAAATCCCCCACAACTTACCCTGTTACCCAACAGCCTGAAAGGAAACAATCAAAAGGAAAGAATCCGAAGTAAGCTTCAAGACAAGTTTACATGCTCAAATTCATTATTGAAATTTACCAAAAATTTAGCTCATTTTTCCATGAATTCAAGTGAAGTTAGAGGAATCAACTCAATTCAGTCACTCCATACACTATAGTATTAACCCAAAAGAAATGATTCCACATTCACATAATCACACTAAATAAAGAAAGATTCCAACTTTATATTAAAGATCAACAAAATCTTAACTATGTTCCTATGAGCGAAAAAGAGCTTACAGGTGCTGATGAGCAGACTGATTTGGTACAAAACGACATAGTAGCAGAATCCATTGTCCAGAATCTCCTGTAAAACAAGAACAGTTAACAGAAAATAATGGGCAAACAATGTGAAACAGAAAATACAAAATGAGGATTTGAAGACATACCCACCTAAGTAAATGTCGTGAAATTGGTTTGTGTTCTTGATAAAGATGTAAATTGAAAAAGGATTTGATATATTATATGATGGGAAAATGTCCGATAAAAACGAGGAAATTGAGTGTCTTCTTTGTTTAGTAAACTTCGTTTATTTCAGCTCGTTTGCTACTCATTGAATCATCCGCCCAACCTCCGCTTGGGGATCCACTGTCTACACATGATTTTTATGTACATGAAATGAAATGACCATTTTGTACCCAATTAAACTTCGTTTGCCAGCCTCACTACCAAGAACCCGAATTGAAAATTCGGAAAATAACTCGAGATAAATCAATTAGATTTTTTCTTATAAAAATTACTCGAAATTTGACAGACTATTCAGGATTTGACTGATAAGATAGGCTCTTCAATTATTTTCAAATAATAATAAGTAGTTTTACTATTTGAATCTTTATTATCTATCTAAACACTCTATCGACTAGGTCTTTCTTCGAGATAATTATATTGCGATATCAAGCTCCATTTTTAATCTTACAAACTATATCTAAACCTCCTTTTGCAAATCATTATAGAGATGTTGTACGGTTTGTTCTATCGAAATTGTGCGTCATACCTATTTATTTCATTTACCATCGGCCATCACCCATAGAAGAAAGGCGGAGTCCTTCTTCTATTCTTTCACCTAACTCATATGATTTTCTATAAAGCATCAATTATTACCTAACTCACTCAATATTGCAGTACACAGAATAATTATTCATAGTTCATTAAAGTTTTAGATAAATATGTTTGTTGTCCAGTTACTAAAAAGGTGTTGCACGAGTACCTGGCTATTATGGGTTTAAGAAAATTTCAAATTAATTCTCGTGGTGGTTACATTGAAGCAACACTCAATTATCGATCATGTTTTGGCTTAATTAATTAATCATTTTCGATTTTTAAGAATGAGAATAATTATAACATAACAAGATGATAAATAATACAAAAGAAATAATTCTCAACCAAAATAAATATAAGAATGAAAAAGTTAAGAATAAGAATACGATACATAACGACTAACGAGCTGCAGAAACCCTATTGTTCGCCCATCGGCTTTCCAACCTTGACGTTGGGAAAAGTAACCACGTATATATATTCCCGAGTTCAAATTCTTGGCGGACAAACAAGTAACTCAATATACACTCCTCTTAACGTACCCTCTAAAACTACCTACTTAGGCCTCTAGGCAACCACCCAAGAACAACTCAAGTGATCTTGGGAGATCTACTCAAGCATTCTTAGGTGAACCCAACTTTGAATACCTTCTAGCTCTACCACTAGAAGCTTCTAGCAATCTCGCTAGATCCCACTTAATGAAAGATGGAAATAGTCTTGAATATATTGTCCTTTGAAGGATGAATTAGAATGGTGTAATTTGATCTATTAAAATCTCTTGCAAATCAATAAGATTAATGTGAACATAAGGGAATTTTTTCGTTTAAACACTAAATTGATGGCAGTGTACATTCTTCAACTAGTGTTAGTTCGCTACAATATATCGATTGTATCATAAACAATTAAACACTAAATTGATGGAAGTTTATTCCGTTTCTTCGTTTATTTGACTGAAATGTTTTTGAAAATCAAATTTAAAAATAATATTTTACTTATGAATAATAATAAATATAATTGACATAATTTATCTAAGGGGTACTAACTGTACCGATGATCAAGGCAGATGAACATTAGACTATTGTTTGTATAGATTATGGTGTTTTACCTACAGGAGATGGAGTTTGAAAGTTCGAACAAAACTACTCCGAAAAATCAAATTCAAAACATATTATACATTCTACACATACGTTACATAGAATTTCAGAGTTTCATTATCACTTCCATTTATCAAACCGTTTTATTACACAAGACCACATCACACACAAAAGCTGTGAAAACCATAGCTAAAAAGAAATCAAGAAAATCGACGGAAGTACAATGTAGTTCACTCGAAATAACTAATAGAGTATTTGTGAAAAAGAAGAGTGAGGAGAACAGATACTCCAAACATAAGAAGTAGTAAGCCTGTGAAGTTGACAATTAGACCTTCTTGGGTGCGCACAAGGCTTAAGAATATGAACTTCTCAACCAAGCCAGTTATAGCACTAATAATCGCCATGAAAAATATGAGTATACCAAACAGGACATGCCATGGAGCGAATTTTGCTCTTCTTGAGTGCTCTGCTTTCGGGTACATGAAGCTGAAAAACCCCACCAGCCACTGAAACAACCGAAATAAATAATTCAGTACGTGCGACAGTGAGAGACTAGTTTTTATCTTCAGATACAGTTTAAGAGAAGGACGATTCGATAAGGTGTCTACTTGTTCGAGTTACTGATTAACTGCCAAAACTGTCGATTACGCTAATAGACATAATAAAGGAAAGCTTACTTGAACAGCAAAAAGGGACATTGTAGATATGCCAATCCAAGAGTGCAATGAATATAAGTCTGGAATGTCAGCCTCAATGTGGTACTTAAAAACTGTATATATTCCCAAAATGCCAGTAATAAGAGCAATCAAGTTGAGCAGCATGTGAACTAACTTTTGCCTTTGTCTCATTGCTGGTACACTCTTATATGCCATAAGAGCTGAAAAATATAAAACAGTAAACGACTTTTAAGTATCGTGTTTAAGTATTACCCTTAATCCGTAAGGATCTCAGCCGATATTTGATAGTTTATGTAATATTTTTTGGGCAACAACAACATTATACACACACCCATAATAGTAGAATAGGGTGATTTAGGAGTGGAATTACTATTTTGCTCGCAACTAAACTCTTTCATTTACGACTATTCCAAATGGGGGCAGAACTCGTGGATATACGGGTGGTGTGTGTATAACAACTCAAGTTCAAATATCATGCTTGGTTAATTTTATTATACCTTCTCCCAACGTTAAAACGAATCCGACAACCATAAGCAATGGATGAATCTGCAAATTTAAAACAATAAATAAACAAAAACCAACTTATAATTATACAATAATTCCCTCTAAATGTAATAAATAGTAGTATAATTGAAGGGGGAGATATATATATTACATTGAAGATTTTGAATTTGTTTTTGGATCTGAAAGCTAAGCCTTCGCGAAAATGTAACACCCAAACAAACACAAGTATTGTCAATATTACTGCTAGCAAATGTGCAAATATTATCACTGGTCCAGCTGACACTTTCACTTCTGCTCTTACTTTTCCTGTCATGATTGCCCTTCTCTATTTGCAAAAAAAACAAGTCGAATATTAATTGATTAATTAGATATCATAATCTTCACATACATTCGATATGAATTGGCCCGTAACCACAGGCACAACACTACAATTCTTGATAACGTCACTCCATGTCGCCATCTCGACTTCCTGATCATTTTGGATTTATCTATATACTAGACGCATTATATACGGCTAATGATGAAGTATAATTATCAACGGGTGGGGTCGTGTTGATATTGCTCCTAATAAGACAAAAAAAATTCCCATATTAACAAATAAAGAGAAAGTTCACATCTTAATAAACTAAGAGCTGCGCTACTCCACCTAACGGCTTAACACCAATTAGTTTTAAGGTGGTACGTGCTAGGCTATTAAGTGGGCAACACTATAACTCGCACACACCAGAATAGTATTTTAGTTTGGAATGAAATTACTATTTTACTCCCACTTAACTTCATCACCGATTACACTTTCAAATAGTTGGGCAGAGTGGTACTAGAGGGACTAAAATGGTAATTTCACTCCTAAAAACTAACTATTATGGTGTGTATGACAGACCAGCTATGAAGTGTGTTCTCATTCCCTCCTACGATTATGGCCCAAACCCTTTTAATAAATTTCATGTACGAAAAATGATTCAACATATATGCAAAAGACCAAATAAAAATATGAGTTGTTCATCATGCAAATACCCAACATATATAGTATCTTTAAAAAAAATCTATAGTATGAAACAGGCAAACCTTGAAGAATGATGATGAATGGACGTAGTAAAAGGCAGCAAAGAATATAATGAAGTAGGTAATTGAATTCTCTTCAGTTGAAGATGGTCTTTATATATATAAGGCAATGAATTTTTGTTGGAGCTTCTTGTTTGCTGTTTTTGGAGCTACTTATTTGGACAAACTACGAAATTTATGTAACAACCAAGCTTTTTGTAACCTTAAGATAATGTATATTGACAACATAACTAAGGTCGACTCATTCGAGATGTAACAACTAACAACTTATGGTCTCAACTCTCAATGCTCATCAATTCAAGACTAAATTATTAACACCCTTTATTAAAAAAAAATTGTCCAGTTAATTAGTTGAGATAGTATAACTTTGGTTTAGTTTCCACTATAACTAATAAGTAATTGTATTTATCAAAAAATAAAAGTAGAATATTAAAATACTAGTCTCAATTAATGTAAGAACATACACCAAGTTCAAACTTATGTAATACAATTATACAAGGATTCGAAGCCGACAATTAAAGAAGGTTCACATAATTTATTTGGTACTATTCATACCACTAAAATGAGCGTAATGTCTTTATTCGAAGCCTAGTCACGATACTACAATTGATCAAATGACCACTTAAACCACCATGAGGCGTTCTATTACGGTTCCTCTTTATACATTTTCACTGCGAGTAATGATGTGTACGTCAACCTTCCCAGTATTACTCCTAATGAAACATGATTAGTCTTAGAACCCGTTTGTTATATTTCATTAGTTATCTCTTTAGCAAGAGGAACATTAAGATAAACTCTTCACTTTACAATCCCTTATCCCTCACTAAGACCTCTATTACAAATGAAAAAGGATTTAAACCTCCTTAAAACAAACTTTAGAGGTAGTAATATGTGGTTGGGTGATAAACTGGACATGTAACATTGAATGACCTAATAAACAACACGTGAAACTAAGTTTTAATCATAAGGGACAAAAATTTCTCCTAACTAATAACCTACCTATATTTTAACTCCATCTTCATGACAAGTGTCCATTGCTAGAGAGAGTCTCGAGTTCTAGGCTATGTGTCAAATTAATAATTAATTTCTCATATAGCTCCCGAGACGTCTCTCAAATGACATCTTTGCATATACCGAAAATGAAATTGCAACAACTCTCATGTTGCTTCAAGTTTTCTTCTGAATTAATCGAATAGCCTAGTAAAAAAGTTCTTGTTAGTGACCAAAAAATTCTGAATTTGAAACTCATCTCATTGCTAAAAAAAATATTTTCTTCTATTCACAACCATAAATACGAGTATTAAATAGAGCTTCTTAATTAAATATTTCTTTCCACTACCCAATCATAATTGAACTTTTTATGAACTAAGTTTGAATAAGCTTCTTAATTAAATTTAAAGTTAATAACGGTTATTAGAGATTTTACATTGATTTTCCTAAAGTTTATAACAAAAACTGAAAAATGAAAAATGTAGAAAAGAATTTCTTCACTTCCCTTAATTATAACTGAATTTCCTAAAAGAATTTACACATACTCTCTTTATTATTACCCTCTAAAATAAATATATTTTTTTTTTTGTAAATTAGCGATGAGATGAGTATCGAACCCAGGACCTTCTGGTCACTAGCAAGAGCCTTTTCCACTAGGCTATTCGATCAACTCCCCTCTAAAATAAATATATGAACAAAACGAACGAAGAATAGGGAAGGCCCGAGGGAGCAACCCTACTCCAATATAATATTGTGAACTTATTATAAAATAAAAAAATTCATTTCATTATTTTTTTATTTAAAACTAAGTTGTTCCTTCCCTCTGACTTTATATATATTTTTTCATTTGTTATTTCGCCTAATATAGAAATTTTGATTTCGTCAATATGAATAAAATCAAGATGACCTAGCTCTTTATTATTAAATTTTCATATTGTCTTACGTAATACTATTATTAATTATCAACCAACACGAGAATAACTCATAAAGCACATATTCTATACTCTCTCCGTCTCTAAATAATTGGTACATTTCGACTTTTCATTGTTAATAAAACACGATTTCAAACATAAATATCTCTTATTCTACATATGAAAAAATTATTAAAAGTTGATAGTTCAAAAATATATATTGAGACAAATCTAATAAGATATCATATGACTATTATTTCTTATTTATTAATGAGAATTATTGATCAAAGTTCTTAAAATTTGATCATATAAAATTAAATATACCAATTATTTAGGAACGGATGAAATATTATTTACTTATTAAGTTTTAACACCACATAACATCACGTACTAATTACCGAAAACGTTGATACGTATACTTGTGTTACTACTGCATATGGATGGCAAGTTGGCAACCTTTTATTAGTCCACATAAAGTTTAATTGTTTCCATTTATATGTCATTAATGAGCTTGAAGAGTCGGAGTCTCGAAGATGACGAAAAAGGTGATGATTCTACAAAAACGACATAAAAATGACCCATTATCTACATCATTTGCGTGAGTCGTGGCTTTGAATTACTCCACAACACTTCACCAATAATTAGCAATTTGTTTGAAAAAACAATGCTTGATTGTCATCTGCTTTTATACAAGGCTGTTAGTCTAATGGTATTAGGATAGAGTTTTCTTGCAAAAAGTTTTATGTTTTCTCTATTTTCAGGACTACATTAGCAACATTTCAACATTCACTTTATACGATTTTCAAATATTTCTGTAAATCCTAGCACCCTAATCTAGTGAATTTTCAGTCGTTTCAAGAGAATTTCGGGACTAAATTCACATCGAGGTAGTGAATCTCACACATTAATGTGGATTGCCTAGTTACATCTAAGAAGCGGAGTTCAAAAATTACAAATATGGATAATTACAATGTATTACCATATGACCTTTTCTTTTTTGTAAATTAGCGTTGAGGTGAGTTTCGAATCCATAACCTTCTGGCCACTAACAAGAACTCAAGACCATATGACTTAATTAAATAAAGTTGTGTATTAACATACTCTCCTTAAAACAATTTAACATCTTATTGTTGGCGTTTGGGACAATAAAGGAGTTTTTTCACAAGATTTAATTACCTCATCACGATCGTCTATACCAGCACTAGTAAACTAATCGACGAACTGAGGACGAGCTTCAAGTTAACACCGGACAAATTAAATCAAATGAAATAAGAGGGAACATAAGCTCTCTGTTTTCGTCGTGTTTGTTATTAAATGAGACTGCGGGATTAAGTAAAGCTAAGACATAGTGTGGTCAAGAAAAGACTTTTACTGTGACTTGGGTTCGAAACTCATTTATCACTAATTATATTAAAAAAAACATCATTCATATGAATCAGAAGCATTTCCTAACGTTTTATGATTGAATGTTGACTCCAAGCGTTCGTAACGGATGAATGCTTTTAATTCATTATTTCGAGATGCAAAAAATGAGACTGAACATAATTTGTTTGACTTGAGTACATTCAAAAGAAAAATGTTATATGTTGAACATTAAAAATATAACCGACGACAAATGTGATTTAAATTGAAAATATGATAGCTAAAAATAATGTATATTGTTTAAAATTAAATTTAATTAACGTTAAAGTTTATATATTCGATTTAAAACTATATTTACGATTTTAAAAAGTAATCGAGCCCTGAGTTAATCGAATAATCTAGTGGAAAAGGCTTTTGCTAATTTATAACAAAAAAGGATCCTGAATTCGGAACTCACATCTATCGCTAATTTACAAAAAAAAAAAAAGTAACCGGGCCCTAAACAATCACCCGCAGCACCCTTGAGGGCCGGCCTGGTGATGCTCCCAAGTCCAATCCCATCCAGGAAGGGCCTCAAATTTTTAAAAATGTTATTAGTCCATTATCCACATAACTCCTAATGGCTAATACATTTGCTCCAAAGACATAGTCCAACATAAACCAACTTCCAAAAACAGAAGGAAATTACTGAAGTAACTTGTGGTCGTCGTCAGGCAACCGCACACATACATATACACTGTTTTATTACTACCTATAAAAATGTGACAAAAAACCGCTTATGCTGCATTTGAATTGTGGTGAATCTAGGTGATCGTTAATATTTTAAAATTAACCTAAGTTAGGGGAATATAGGTGAATCTAGGTAAAACTATTATAATTCCTGTTTGGATGCCATTATCATTCAATAGTTGAAACAATATAATTAATAACTTGAAAAACAATATACTGACTTTATATCATTCTCTTTATTTCTACATAAAACATCCTGTTTTTGTTTGCAAATTATTATTAGAATCAAAACATTAACAAAACATAAATATTTTTAACAATAAAAAACAAAAGAGTAACACAATTTTTCATGTAATTGAAACTCCACACAAGAATTAGTATAGCTCAAGTGGTTAAGTTCGCATGACCTTTATATTACATCAATTCAACAATGCGATGAAAATAGCCCACCATTGAAAAATGGAAACAAAATAAGGATAAATCAATTAAATAATGCACTCACGAATTGAAATTGACAGGTGTTAATTCTAAGTTAGTTAATAAAACTAGACAAGTAGCAATTAAGTTAAAACTAGACAAGTAGCAATTAAGTACCATGCCACATAGATAACTCGCATGATATTGTAGGTTTCACCAAACAATTTAGATCTTGTTACTTTATATATAGTATAGATTTTGAAATCATTTTGAAAAAGTAAACTCAATATAAATAATTTCTATACATTAGGGCAACTGGTTAAATACTATTAGCAAAGTTAAAACAAATGCCCTTTTTACATGATCTTGTCATTTGGGCAACATGATTGCCTTGTTCAATAGAGGACCTCTCCCATCCTTCTAGTGTTTGCCCAAACTATCTGTTTATTGAGAGCTAAGTCATCAATCTTCACCTTATTATACTGGATTAAATTATGTATTCTAAAAACCCAATCTGCACAATGATAATTTCTTCCATTTTTGTACATAAACAAATTTCAGTTAAGTGGTACTAATAGAATCTTATATATTTATTGAAAGTACATTAAAGAAAATGGATGTAGTAACGTTTGGTGTAATAGTTGGGATTATCATACTATTTTTCTGCATTGTTTGTGTTATCACCATCCAAGGCACTTGCAGAAATTGCTCTTAGCTTAAACCCTCCATCCAAACACGCCCTTAAACACTCCCCCCCCCCCCCCCCCCTCCCCTTGTATCATATATCAATCCACACAAGAAAATTTGTTTTTTTTTTGTTTCTACTAGTTCATAAAAATGGGTTCTTTGAGTTTTAGTTTGAAACAGATCTGTTTCTTGATAAAGATTCAATCTTTATTGGTTTTAGTTATGATGGCATTGCTTAGATTTTCTGTTGGGGCGGATTTGGATTTGCACCACCACCATCATCACTGTAGTCATGGGCATGACCATGACCATCATGATGGTGGTGTTGTTGATGACGTGGCGGCAGTGGAGATGAAGAGGAAGCTTTTACCTGAGGAATTGGCTGAAGAGGAGGACTTGAAGTTGTATGGATTTGGAAATGGAGATGGACTTGACCATGGCTATGGGGCCCACCATGACCATCATCATGACCATCCAGATTCTGAGCTTTCTGGATTAGGTATTTTGTACTTTTTCAATCTGAGTTTTTTGTTTGAAAGTTGTGGGTTTTATGGTTCTATCAGAAAGTATAATGGCTCATTACAGTCTTCTTATCTATTGTGAAGTAGTCCCTAGTAGATAATGTTTGCACTCCACTCTTGGAACCTTTCTGAATTAGAATCTTGTTGTCACATGGATAAGGTGCATCGGCCCCTGATCGCGCTTAGATGGGGGATTCTTCAAATACATTGGGTCATTTTAATGGAATTTCTTGGTCTTAGGCATAGTAATACTCTTTTGACTTTTTAATAAGGAAGTGCTTAGAAATTTCCAAACTACACATGGTTTTTGTTAGTTGTTTGAATAAACTCCACAAGTAATAATAAGTTGCTATTTTGTTGCTAAAGCTAAGTTCATTATGTGTTTATGAACAGGGAAATGCTAGAATTTATGGCTTAAGACATTACTTCAAGGCCAGATTGAGATAAAAATGTACACTGTGTTTATCAAATACATTAGACACTTGACTTACTAGCAATGTTAGATATGTGTTACATATTGTTTGAAGGAATATGAACTGTCCCATTTTGAGAGCATGTAGACTGAATACGTCAGAAAAATAAATGTGGGAACGCAATTGAATTCTCGTTCTTCCTTGATTATTTCATTTGAGGTTTGAGGGGACAGCGGTTGTTGGTTGGTTCTGTGGAGTTACCGTTTTATTTTATCATAATTGAAGATCCTTTTATGGTTGTCTTCAAATGGTTCTTAATGGAATTAAGTTTGAACATTTCTTATTTTAATAAGTATTCTAGCTATATTTTAGTTATAGGAAAAGGGCATGTAATCTGGTTAATTGAAATATAAAGAGAAAATATGAGGCCAGTTTGAAGATTTTGTTGTTGCAATACAAAACAGGCTCATTATCATCTTCCGTTGTTCCCTTTTTTGTTGAGTCGACTGCATTGGAAACAGAACAAAATTGCTCAAATTCCTCGGTGAGTTGGTCATGGAAACACTAGTGTGGTGATGCTACCATAGTGGTTCCTTACAGAGGACAAACATGGTCATAAGGTTGCTGATTAACCTGTCTAATGAACTTGGGAGAAATAGTTTCTTAGAGCTTCAAGGAAAGGGTTCCATTTTTTGTTGTTCGCATTAAGTTAGTGAAGCAGGTTCATCTGACATATGTAAGATAACATTTAACGGTTCCCGAAGTGGTGCAGCAGATGTTTTTGTTATTGTTTTGTACTTCAATATTTTATATTAGTTGACTTTGAAAAGAAATAACTATCTTTTTTGTTATTATATGTGACAAATAACTTTTGATATTGTTTTCTATGTAAATAATTGTATTAGTTGAGTATGAAAACAAGTAGTAACTATCTTTTTTGCTATTATACTTGACCGTAGGAATATGTATAGTTAATACTTGTGTATCACATTTCAGTACACCATGTCCTTAGGACTAATAGTAGAATCCTGAATCGTATACTTCAGGCAACTACTAGAATCATGTCATTATCTCCCATTGCATTATGATATGATATTGACATGTTGAAAATTCCTTTTGTATGTCTTTTCTTCACTTTTCTTTCTTTTTTGTGTTCTTAATCATTGCAGGCCTTTGGATTCATGCAATGGGTTGCTCATTATTAGTGAGTTTGGCTTCACTTATATGCCTGATTCTTTTGCCTTTTATATTTAGTAAGTATTTTTTCAGATTAAAAGTTTTAAGGTAGACCATGTCTCCTTTTATTAACTGAATTTAACTGATTGTATTTTGTTTGATGTAATTATGCAGTCCAAGGAAAACCAACCAAGGCTTTTGTTGATTCACTGGCATTGTTTGGGGTTCGCACCTTAAATCCTTTTTAACTTGGAAATTATTTGCACCGTTCTTCTCAACTGCTTCTTTTATTATTCAATTTATGCAACTTTTAGCGTTTGTGTTTTGTCTAGTCATCCTTGTGGTCTAGCACGATCTCTCTGGTAAACAACTGGGTTGGTTGTTTGGGATGAGAATGATGCCTGCTTTCCTAATATAATATTTAGTTCATACTTTTTTTACTGTTTCTGATATGGATTATACTATCAAAAGCTGTTGAGTTAGATTGGGCATGTCTTTTAAGCTGTTCGTGAGAGGTCGCACTGTTGGTGCAATAGTTTAACCAACTTTTGTTTGTTATTCTGTTGTGGCCCTGATGTTGGTTACTTACTTCTTTCGGTTTCAACTTGTTCCCATTTAGTGTTACTCTTGGGATGTTTTTCTGATGTTCATTGCTTCTAATTCTACGTTCTCTTCGTTGCTCTAAAGAGACCTGCACACACCAATATATTAATATACATATATATAATTATATATATCAACTCTTAGCTAGATGAGAAGTATGGTGATAATGGGAACCGTTAGTTGTGAGGTCTTTATGAGATTTTTCTACCACTTCAGTATTTTGATGAACTCATGTACAATCTCATTCTAAATAGAGTTTTAAACTGTTCTACCGTCATACTAATTATAATAGCTAATTCTGTTTGTAGATGCGATTAATCTACGATTCTAGTAGTCAGTTAATTACTATCTATATGATTCTAACTTTATTAAAATAATTTGCTGTTGTATTAACATGACATGCTGCTAATTATATAGCTAAACTTAATTTAATACATAGTTAAATATTTTTCTAAAGTTGAATTAAATTGGTGTTCTAGAGATTGCTATGATTGCTGTTTGAAGCATTTATGATTTCTCTATATCCTCGGAGCTTTGGTCTTGCAGGCTGGAGCAATGCTTGGAGATGCTTTTCTTCACCAATTACCACATGCTTTTGGTATGAAAATGAAACAAGCTGATGATAGTTATTGGTATTGTTGACACCTTTTGTCGTTCTACTTGTTTTCTTCATGTTTTTTAGAGGCTCCTTAAGCAAATGACCTTACGCAAGCTTGAGAATATGTCATCATGACTTGCTTTGGTTCTTTATTGGTCAAACCACATAGTTTTGGTTAAAATAATGATGATAAAAAATGGGAATGATGGTGTATTATTACGTGACCTTCATTCTAAAATTTACAACTATGACAATAAGAAAATGGGAAGGATGGTGTATTATGACTTTTATCTTACAATTTTTATTAAACAAACAGGAGGGGAACACTCTCATGAACATGATCATCAAATGGACCATGCTCATGATCATGGTACCCATGCACACTCATTGAAGGATCTTTCGGTTGGATTGTCTGTCTTAGGTGAGGAAAGCTTTTTATATATATGCTCGTGGTTATAGTCGTTATTTTCCTTTTAATAGTATCTGGCTTATTGTCGTCAATTCGAAAACTATTATGTGTTCTTAATCAGTTGAACGTGATATTTATTTATCTTTATCTAGAAGTGGAAGCAGTGGCCAACGATAGGATGGACGAACCCAAGAACATGCTCGCCCTTATTTTTAAATAAATGCACATTTAACACTAAAATTTGTTATAATATTGAAATTTTATACTATTTACCAGGAACTTGAAAAAAAATTAATTTATAAAATTTATAATTTATCTTATACTCCCTCCGTCCCTAAAAGATTGTCACATTTTGACTATTGTTAGTCAAATAATACAAAATTTGATCATGAATTCTCATTAAACGATAAGAAATAATATAGTCTTGTGGGACCTTGTTAGATTCGTCTCTATATATATTTTTGAAATATTAACTTTTTATAATTTTTTCACATGTAGAATAATAGATATTTATGTTTTAAATCGTGTTTTGTTGACTACCAAAAGTCAAAATGTGACAATCTTTTAGGGACGGAGGGAGTAATTAATATTTTCTATTTGGCCCACACTAAAAATGTCTCTAGTTTCTCCCCCGAGTGGAAGTGTACAACATCTTGAAGACATGATTATCTACATGTTATTCTAAGACTATCCACAATAGGGGAAATAATTGGAGGACAATGTTCCCAAATTTTTTGACAATAGAGAGTAATTGAAGTGTAATGTCAACACATGATGGGGTGGGGGTAATTGAATTGTTTGGGGATAATTGAGAATGAGAAGGAAAATGAGCGACCCAACATGCGACACGTGTCATGCAACACGTGTTCTTTTTTTTGCTTTAAATTAATCTTATTTCTATTGAAACTTTCTAAAATTAATTATTCTCTTACCAATATCTTTATTTTTTGAAGCTCTTTAAATATCTACACTTTGACATATATATATATGTATATATATAATATATATATATATATATATATCATGGAGTGTATGTTGGTGATAACTGATATGGAGGAAAGTGAAGAGAAAATTAATTTGTGAAATGTTTTCTATTGTGGAGTGTAAACATAACTGAGAGTATTTGATGATGTTGTGAAGAACAAATCGGGCAGGGTATATTTGCTTTTTGAAATATACTGTGTTGTGGGTAGTCTAAGTTCTGAATGTGAATGCTTTGAGATATTCGCTTAGGTATTTTGTTTGAAGACATGCAAACTCATGCATCTCTTCCAAATAGCTAGAGATTTAATAAAAACAATGTTGTGATATTGATGGTAGACCTATCAGCAACAATGCGTTAAGACAATTGGTTTATATTTCTGAGGTAACAAATAGAGGATCTCTGCCCAAGATCTTATATTGGTGGTGTCTTAAAGAGCCAGAAAGTCATCACTGGTATCCTTTACTACCCTAGTGTCTCTTTGAAATATCAGACGCCTTCCGTTTCTTCTGCATGAGGACCTTATATTACTCTAGTACTCCAAGGCAATGCTACCTGAAATTTTTCATCTTTATACTCATGTACTTAAGGTTTCTCGAGGCATCAACCCCAACTTATGTGGTTTGTCTTTAAAGTATGATATTGGCATCATGACTACAATCTTTTTATTGGGGATTCGTTAGGATAATCCATGTTTGTTTTTCATGTGATTGTTGTTTCAGCTGGTATTGTACTTTTCCTTCTTGTGGAAAAATTAGTGAGATATGTTGAGGATCAGTCTAAGGGAATGGGGTCTCATGGCCTTCACCATCATCATCACCACAAACACACTAGAAATAAAAATGTTGATGCTGACAAAAATGAGAATCATCTACTGTCCCATGACGACAGAGATGAGAGTCCAGAGAAGGCATCTGAAGAAGAAGTGTTGAATGGGAAATCCAGAGATGGAGTGAAACAAACTCAACCGGCAGTCATCCGAAAGGTAGGATTTGGAGTTCAATTCCCACTGATGTAAAACATCTAATTTTGTATGCCTCTATAGCTGGACATTTATATTTCCACGTAAAGATGTTGATGAGTTGCCCGGGAGTGCCCTGGTCTACTTGGAGATTAATCTTCTGAGTTACGAGATGATTCAGATAGTGAATTCATCTATTCGTTGAACATCAAATTACAAAATGGCCCAGTGATTCATAATGTGTGGCATATACGGACACTCTGTTCTTTTAGTACTTTGCAGTGATATATTTAGAAGTTTGAACTTAGGATATCTTCTTTTCCATCAGAGAATAAAAGGCAATGGAGGTTCAAAAGAAAATGCTGATATTGACACTTCAAGCAGTCTTATTGGTTCTACTGAAGCAGTGTCTGAAAAATCACCTTCAAATCTTGTATTTGGTTACCTTAATCTCTTTTCTGATGGTGTGGTAAGTGATTTTCAGTTGTTGCTCTTAATTTGATACTTTTTTATTATGCTGTTTCACATATATGTTGAAACTTGAGATTATGTTTTATGTGACACAGCACAATTTTACTGATGGAATGGCTTTGGGGAGTGCTTTCCTCCTTTATGGTTCTGTTGGTGGGTGGTCAAGAACGCTGTTTCTTCTTGCACATGAACTCCCTCAAGAGGTGAAGTTTCTTTCTCTTGGGCCTTTTTTTAAATTGTCGTTCTTAATACACTATGAACATTATCTTTCCATTCAAATTTAGTAACATGTTTAAATTTGCCTTTGTTATTAGATGAGACATAGAGAGGTCCGTTATGTACATCAGCAATACTAAAAGATGTTTGATTTTGTTTCTGGATATTACCATCGTTTTAGAATATGGAGCTAGGTTCAAACTATTTGTAGTAATGTGAGATAAGTGAGGGAACACCTTTTCCATGTGTGTAAGAAGTTGATGAATTGGTTTTGTTTGAAGGCTGTATTTCTAAACATTTCCAGTTAGATTGGATCAGTCTTGAATATCCGGAGTGAACCTAACAGATTCTAGTTATCTTAAAGCTGTGTTTGTAATGTGAAATGAATTATTTATTTGGTACGATATCAGTTCAAATTTAAGGTTTTGGTTTTATGAAACAAATTTATCTATTTAAGTAATATGTACTTAAAAACCCATTTCCACTATAACACGCTTGTAACTATGCGATTATGCGCCTTAGTCAGTCAGAAAATGTGAATATTGCTTAAAGCCATTATCCTCCAAGAGAATCATATATTCAGCCCTTACCGTTCCTTCTTAATGTGATCATCGAAGGATACCCTTCTCAAGGATATGATTAAAGAAGGTCTAACAGGACAAGCTACGTTCTATGTCACACTCAATTTTTTTTGACAACTGTTGGTGCTTTTGTTGGTTGTTATCCTAAAAAGTCATACCTCATCATTCTTGCATGATTTATCTGAGTATGCGTCAACTTAAGCTCCACAGGACACGACTTAGGTTTCCTCATCTGTGTCTTTTTCCCCTATGCGATCCTAGTGCAGAATTGCATTTCATCCTTTAGAAATGTGGTGTCTACAAAAAATCATGTATCTTGTGTGTTTGTTCTTTGTATTGTGCAGATTGGTGACTTTGGTATTCTCGTGCGGTCAGGTTTTAGTATCTCAAAAGCCCTTTTTTTCAATTTCCTATCGGCACTTGTGGCTTTAGCTGGGACTGCACTGGTGAGTTGTTGTTCAGTGAGCTGTTCTTCATCAAGATTCTGAAATCTGGAAAATAAAATCAAGTGTTTTTATACAGGCACTTATATGGGGGAAAGATCCTGGTCAATCGTCGTTGATTGAGGCAAGTATCTTGCAGTTGGACAATCTCGAGTCTTTATATGAACACTAACTCCAGAAGCTGTAAAGTTTTTATTTGAACATTGACTCCAGAAGTAGTATTAACCTGTGCAATAACTCTTCAGGGATTTACAGCAGGCGGGTTCATCTACATTGCTGTTGCTGGCGTGCTGGCCGAGATGAACAATGAGCGTACAACTTTTCGAAATTCAGTGATCCAGTTAATATCGTTAACGTTAGGCATGGGAGTTGCTCTTTGCATTTCTCTAGTTGAATAGATATTGATCTTGTATAATTTCTGGTCCATAATGTAAAATGAACAATATAGCTAGTGTGTGCAACAAAGGCTTATATTAAAGAAATATGTTGAATTCAGCTTAGAATGAGAGCTGTTATTGCAGATTTTATGGATCTTAATAACAATTAACAAAATTTTGGACTGAATTCGATTGCTGTTGAATAATTGCTCAAAATAGTTTCAGTATCTTTTAGATGAGCAATATGAAATGATTCACAGGTTTGGAAGGCTTGACTCGCCTTCTTGGTCACGGTATTTGAGGTTTGGAAGGTTCGAAATGCCTTGCTTTTTTTTATGGGGAGAAGACTACAACAGATGCTATCACGTTTAGGGTGAAGTTTAGGGTGAAGTTAGTGACGCACAAAGTTTCGTATAAGTCTATATGAGTAGTTTGATAACGCTTTGAACCACCTTGAGATATGTATTACTTATTATCTCATGTGTGTGTTTTTTTGGGTGCCCATGAAATGATAGAGATAGTCGTGTTGACTTATGATCTATATTCTTGAGTATGTCATTATGATATAAATTTTTCGATCATATATATATATGGGCAAATGACAGGGATGATCACGATGTTTGAGTAGGGGTCCTGGTTGATCACTATGTTTCAAATGGTCTTGGTTGATCACATATATTTATAAAATCGATGTCAGTTGATATTTTAGACATAAAATCTGTTAATTATTACCTAATTATCTCACGTGACCTGCACATGTCATTTTTCATGGGCAATTTAGTCATTTAAACTCTTTTTTTTTTTTTTTTTTTTTTACAAAAAAAATCCAAAATATAAGTGAGATCGATTTAGAAATATAAGTGATCAACCGGGATCCTAGGTTTTCAATTTTTCTTTGAGAAAATCGAAGAAAAAGGACTTCAAATGACTAAATTGCCTATGGAAAATGACATGTGCAGGTCACGTGAGGTAGTTAGGTGATAATGAACAAGATTTTAGGTCTAAAATATTAACTGAAATCGATTTGAAAACATAAGTGATCAATTAGGACTATTTGAAACATAAATATCAATCGAGACCCCTAACCGAACATAGGTGATCATCTCAATCATTTGGCCTATGTATATTTACATTTCCTATAAATATATAAATAAATAGAAAGATAGTCTCAAATGCATGTGCCACTAGCCCACTACCATAACACCATTTTTATTTCCAATAATGCAACATAAATTTAATGGTTCATCCCAATATTAAACACATAACACGTTGCCTAAATAATGACATATCAAAAACTTAAAACTATTAAAAACATTATCTACACTATATTTAATTGGGGAAGGGGAATTAGTTATTCTTTGGGTGAAGCCCCATATTCTTTTTTAGCCAATAAGCAAGTGACACATATTTAAATTGCATACTAACTCTCATTTAGTTTCTTTTTTTGAAAATTTGCAAAGACCTATTATTATTTTATACATTAAATTATTTAAGCATAGTTATTAAAAATAAAATAGTTACCTATATATAATGTATATTTATTTAATCATTTTTATCATACACATATTTTGAATTTCACAAGACATATTTATGATCATATATTCATGTAAAAATTAATGTAACAATATATATTTTAATATAATAACCGAACTCGCACAGGTTGAACTGTGCACAAACATCTAATTTAACTAAACCACATTGGTGGGTTCAAATATACGCGGAGACAATATTTTTCTTCTAATAAAGTTCATTTTTAGCAACAAAGAAAAATCAAATATTGCAAATTTAATTTTTGAGGCAAAAGTCCTTGCCTCACGTTGTTAACAAAACTTATTATGGAGTAGTGATAAGTGGCTAGATAATTGAAATGAAATATCTCAATATTTTTATTTGAATTTCGTGTAGTGATAATACTTTACTGAAATAGTTGAAGGTTGTTTCTCGTTTTGTGTTTGGTCCACCCCTACCGGTCAAGGCATGGCCTTAGGAAATGTGTACGTCTTTCGGTTGTTTTACTTTCACGTAAAGTGAAAATTCGAAACGCGGATGAATTTCTCGTATACAACTGTTACTAGAGCACATCTTGTAATTTATGATCGGCCTAAATTCAACTTTTAATTTTTTTTAAAAAAAATTAAAACCAAATCCCATTCCTTCTCTTAACTCACAACTCATCCAACAAAACATTTTAATCGCAAAACTGGAAAATATTGATCAATCATAAATAAGTACTCCTATTTCTATTTTCGCAAAAGAGAGCGGTTGTCGAAAATTCAACTATTGCCCAAGCTTGAATCTTGATGCTTCGAGTTTTGTACAATATTGGGATCGTCTTCTTTGAAGAATTCAATTTGATTATCAAACTATAAAGTTTTTGGGAGCTTAAATCCATATGGGTGCTAGAGGTAGGTGTTCTATTTTCTTTGATTAAATTGTTGATTTAAGGTTAAGAATCATGAATTGGACGATCATGGATCTGCTATTAAGTGGGTATTTCGATTAAACGAATTTCAGATTAGGACCTACAAGTTAAGTGTTTGGTTGATTTTCTTGATCTTGGGTTTTTGAATTCAAGATTAATAATAAGATTAGCAATGGGGTGGGGTGGGCTTTAAATTGAGATATTATTAAGGTTTTAGGGTAACTGGCGCTTTCAATTGTCTTATAAATGATCATAGGATATACAGTTGAAATGTTAGAGCCTACTCGGGTATATTTACTGCCTCATTTTACTTGTTTTTTTTACTTTCGTATTCACTGATAGGTCACTTTCGAGATACAGCAGTTGTTGTTGTAACCTTGGAATCTGGTGAAGTGTATATTCTAGTCAGCTTGTGCTCGAGGTCTGATACACAGGTCATATATATCGATCCAACGACTGGGGAGCTTCGTTATTCCGGGAAGCTTGGTTATGATGTCTTCAAATCCCAAAAGGAAGCTTTAGATTCTGTGACAAATGCTTCAAAGTGGCTTTGCAAGAATGTAGTATATGCTAAGGCTATATTGGGCTATGCAGCCCTCGGGGGATTTGGCCTTCTACTTGTTGCAACAAAGTTGTCTGCTACCATTCCAATTTTGCCTGGCGGGGGTTGTGTATATACAGTAACAGAGAGTCAATGGATTAGAGTCTTACTTCAATTCCCCCAACCCCAAGGAAAAGGAGAAATTAAGAATATCCAAGAATTGACCGAACTTGATGTTGACGGAAAACATTTCTTCTGTGAAACGAGAGACATCACCCGGCCTTTTCCAAGCCGCAAGTCCCTGCAGAATCCAGACGATGAATTTGTTTGGAATAAATGGTTCTCGAGGCCTTTTCGTGACATAGGGCTTCCTCAACATTGTGTTACTCTATTACAGGTACCAGCTTCTACCCAACATCTTCATGCTTGTATCGTTCCATTAACATCCATATCGGGTTTTCCTTAAATGGCTTGGCGTTAAATGTGATGGTCAATTACTTTAGGCATAGAACATGCTCAGGGCGTGACTTAATATAAGGTTTTGTTTTGACTTGCATTAAATGTTTTAATACAATTCATATCAAATCTAAGAACTTACTTCATTGCAAATAAATATAGGGATTCGCTGAATGTCGAAGCTTTGGAAGCTTAGGTCAACAAGAAGGAGTTGTTGCTCTAATTGCTCGTCGTAGTAGGTTACACCCTGGTACTCGATATTTGGCCAGGGGACTAAATGCCTGTTATGGCACAGGTGCGTTCATTCTTTCTTAAAATATACGTTTATTCCAGTAGATATAAGTATTTAAGAATCTAAACTATTAATTTCCAACTTTATTATCTTTTCTTTGTTCGGAAGTTTTTGATTATTTACAGTTATCTATTTGGAGCGTTATCTTTGTTCTGCTACATGCTATGGTTGACTGTAGCTTATAAAACGTAATTTGAATCAATAAGTAAGGATGGTTTTCTGGTAGTTGTCACACTACCTAGTAGGCTACTAGATCTTGTAGTCATGAAAAAGACATTCGCCTACATAAAGCTTTCAAAATATAGTTTGATTACAGGAATTTGATTTTCTGAAGATGCTAGTTCCAAAATAATGAGCTTAAGGTATGCTCTACTAGATGTTACTTTTTTATATATCGGAAATGAAGCAAGAAGCTGGAAAGCACAGTCAACTGGCCCTTTCACCTTTTAACACGTTTCAGCTTATTTGAAGAAAAAACCACTGTTTTGGGTGATAGTGTATCATTCTGCTACAATAATGTAATAGAAGAATCTGTTTGAGTTTCTATAGAAGAAAATATTTTTATTTAGTTTTACTGGTATATATTTGGTTCAAAGATGCTTCTCGATTGGAACTAGAAAAAGGAAATTTAGGGGATTGATGCCTTATTATAATGGTGTCATTTAAAGGTTGTAATAGATATTCCTTTTGCATTGTTTGTATTCATTGGCAGGCAATGAAGTTGAGTGCGAGCAACTTGTATGGGTACCAAAGAAACCAGGGCAAAGTGTTCCATTTAACATTTATGTTTGGCGGAGAGGCACAATTCCTATTTGGTGGGGTGCAGAGTTGAAACTTACAGCAGCAGAAGCAGAAATATATGTTTCGGATCGAGACCCCTACAAAGGAAGTGCCGAGTACTACCAAAGATTAGCCAAGAGATATGATGCTCGAAATCTGGATATTGCTGCTGGCAATCAAAAGAAAAGTGCTTTGGTTCCTATAGTTTGTGTCAACTTGCTTAGGAATGCAGAAGGTAAATCTGAATCACTTTTAGTGCAGCACTTCGAGGAGTCATTGAATTATATCAGATCCACAGGAAAGCTTCCAAATGGCCGAGTTCATCTGATAAATTATGACTGGCATGCCAGTATAAAGTTGAAAGGCGAACAGAGAACAATTGAAGGACTTTGGTACCTTGTGAAAGGACCTACAATTTCTGTAGGCATCTGTGAAGGGGATTATTTACCTTCTCGTGAGCGTATTAAGGATTGCAAAGGTGAGATCATATGTAATGACGATCTCGATGGTGCCTTCTGCTTAAGATCTCATCAGAATGGAGTTTTACGTTATAATTGTGCGGATTCTTTAGACAGAACGAATGCCGCCAGTTTCTTTGGCGCTCTTCAAGCTTTTGTTGAGCAATGTAGGCGTTTAGGCATTTCACTTGATAGTGATTTGACATATGGATATCAGTCTAGCAATAATGTTGGTGGATATATTGCTCCATTGCCACCTGGATGGGAGAAAAGATCTGATGCAGTAACTGGGAAAACATATTATATTGATCATAACACCAGAACAACTACCTGGAACCATCCATGTCCAGATAAACCCTGGAAGAGATTTGACATGACTTTTGAAGAATTTAAGAGATCAACTATCTTATCTCCTGTATCCCATGTAGCTGATATTTTCCTTAGTGCGGGTGACATCCATGCTACATTATACACTGGTTCTAAAGCCATGCACAGCCAGATTCTTAGCATATTTAATGACGAAGGAGGCAAGTTTAAACAGTTCTCTGCTGCACAGAATATGAAAATCACTTTGCAGAGACGATATAAAAATGCAGTTGTTGATAGCTCTCGTCAAAAGCAGATAGAAGTTTTTCTTGGGCTAAGGCTATTCAAACATCTTCCATCAGTTGGAATTGAACAATTGCATGTATGTTATGTTGTCTATTCCACCAACCATTTGTTACCATTATCTCCTTTCTTTCATTGCTTGCAGTATTCTGTTCTGGTCTTGTTTGCAACTTTACATCAAACCTCTGGTTGCTGCCTATGATTTATCAAATTGGGGACATAGATCTTGACAAAATGCATATCTTTTAAACATATATGATGTCAGGAGTTCTTCTCAATTATTCTGTAATAAAGATGGCTGAACCTATGCCTTGTCTCCAAAAGAGGATGACAGACTTGGAACAAAAACGAATTTTACTGCATCGGCATCATGGATTTTATTAAAATGTAGTTTTTGTTCTCTTATCAAAGAAAGGCAAAGCCAAGGAATCTTGAGAAATATTGCCTCAGGATGAACAGGAAGCTATTCAGAAGTTCGAACAGAGCAATTATCCAAAATGGATGGAAATCTTCTGGATCTAAGTTTCATGCCTGTAGTTTCTCAATACAATTCCTAGTTTTGATTATCCTCTGCCTTTGTATCTATCACCTTATTTTGCTGCATTGAGGCTTAGTACTCATCAATGTTCTGTTAGGGACGAGTAGATGAAGGAAAGTATATTCATCGATTTTACTCTTGATTCTGCTGTAATGAAGTTTTTGATTATTGGTTCTTGTAATGGCAGGTGTCATCTCGACCATCTGGGTGCTTTCTTAAGCCAGTCCCGAACATGGTGAAAAATTCCAATGCCGAGACTAGTCTTCTTAGTTTCAAAAGGAAAGACATCCTATGGGTAATGAAAAATTACGGAAGTCTATACTATATAATGTAAAATTTTGGGCAACCTAATGCATCAAGATCTTTCTACGCATGTACAGACGCAAGGATGGATCTTTCGGGGTCATGTATTAATATACTCCCCATGCACAAAGATGAAGAAAAGTCAAAATTCCTTTCGTTACCACTTTCCCCCCTTCTAAATCTTTATATCTCACTTGGTCACACAATAACATACTTGTGATTTCCCCAAATCATTACCGCCAAAGAAATTAAAATTTAGTATATGATGGTGTTTTAGCGTCGAGGTGATGGATTAGGCTGTTTAGCTTGTCGCTTCTTTTAGAACTATTATTTCCACAGATGATGGCATTCATGTTGAAAGTAACATGAACTGTTAAATGAAGTCTAAGATAATTGCATATATCACCTGACAGGTCTGCCCACAGGGTGCTGATGTGGTTGAACTCTTTGTCTTCCTTGGAGAGCCTTGCCATGTATGCCAGCTTCTTCTCACTATTTCACATGGTGCTGATGATTCAACTTTCCCATCCACAGTTGATGTGAGGACTGGACGCCATTTAGATGGTCTTAAACTTGTTGTTGAGGTGTGATATATCTCTACTAGACCTTGTTCGTTTCCAATATTAACTATTGCTTCCAAGTTGATGGTATGTAATCTAGTGAGTTTCCAGGTGCATTGGTCTTGTGTGCTCAGTTTATGCAATTTCGCATTATCCACGAGAAAGTACCTTCTGCAATCGTGAACCATAGCTTCAAATTTTTACCATGATCAGAAAGTAGTAAAGTTTTATAAGTTGATTTAAAGGTTCAATCCTCTTCCCTGATTGATAGAGCACAAGCTCTTCAATTTCTAACCATATGTAGCAAAATATAATTGCTGATTTTCTCTTCAGAAATAGAAGTCTATAGCTCTAAACATGAATCCATGTAGAAGTGCTTTGTCATTATTTTCTAAAAAATTAGTCTGCAATTTATTTTTATTTTTCTTTATGAGTACAAAACCACAGACATGAATCATAATTGTGGCCCCCTGATTATCGTACCAAGTTCCAAGAGAAGACATTATGTAGTTGGCTATATACACATGACCTGATGATAAGTTAATTACTCTTCTATGAGAATCAGTAGAGAATTAGGTGTGACAATTCCAGGAGTGAGCTCTTGTGCTACTTTATGTTCTGGGAAGAACCCTCCTAATACCTTGTCCTTAGGAAGGCAGTTATAGTAAGATACTCATTTTCAGTCAGTTCTAGTCTATGAGAGCCTTAGGTTTTGAAGAAATTTATGCTTGCCCTTTTTAATTACTTCCTCTGGTTGGCTTCTTTTCTGAAGAATTCTTGAAAGACATATAGTAACTCATGCAGTTGAAAAATTGCTTCTTAACTTGTTATTGTAAATTAATTTCGTTGATTTCTCTGCAGGGAGCTTCTATACCTCGATGTGCAGCTGGGACAAATCTTTTGATACCCCTTCCAGGATTAACAAATGAAGAGGACATGGCTATCTCTGGGGCAGGTGCACGGTTGCATGCCCAAGATTCCTCTAATCTCTCGTTATTATATGACTTTGAAGAATTGGAAGGAGAACTGGACTTCCTTACTCGAATTGTTGCACTTACATTTTATCCTGCTGTCTCTGGAAGTAACCCGGTTACCCTTGGTGAGGTACCAATGAATGTACTGAGACTTTATTTGTTTATATATTTATTTATTGTACTCTGCATAAAGACCTATGAATGTAGCTGGGTGATAGATACTTTCTGATCAGAATTGGTTAGGTCTTGCAAAATTACATTTTTTTTATGACAAGGGACTCTACATATAGGACTTTGTAGCATAATTTATCCAGCTCCCTTCGAGCCTAATGTTTTTAAAATGCAGACATGGATGTGGATCTTGATCAGCCATTTCGTCTTCCTCTACTATCAGTTATTCTCAACGAGGATACGTTTGTGGTCAATATCGTGTCAATTTATGCTAGCTATACAGTTACCTCTTAAGATGAAGAGGCCAGCCTTCAACTATTTAAGTTTAGAGTTAATATTCTGAGGGACTTAGGGAGGTTGGCACTCTGAAATGGGTATATTGACATTCATAATTTGGTTACATTTCAGGAAAAATAATTCTTTTGTAAAAATTTATGTTGCTACTCTCTAGGCAAGAGACAATCAGATGAGTATTAACTCTGTCATATGTCTTGTACATGTCTTTTATTATACCATGCGACTTCCCTTCCATTATACATGTCTCATACATGTCTTTTTATTATACCATCCGACTTCGGTTCCCTTATACGAAGGATTGTTGTTGAGAAGTTATTTGATAATTGGGAAATGTGAAGCCCTGCAATATAATAAAGGCTACCAATAATAAAACTTTCTATTTGGAGTTCAAATTAAGAGGGTGAGTTTTGTGTAGATAAAATAAGCAAGCTATATTTTATTCTTGCTACTATATCATTTAGACCACAACTCTTTGTACCATCATGTTGTTACACGCAAATTCATACTCAAGGATAAATTGAATGTACAGATAGAAGTTTTGGGGGCTACTCTACCATGGAGGTCTATATTCAATGGTGAAGGCCCTTCTATGAGACTTTGCAGTAATATAACGACTCAATCAATGCAAGCGAATCCGTTCCTTTCAGGAGGAGATGAAAACCCTTTCGCAGGTGGCTTATCCACCAATGAGATTATGCCTCCTGAGCAAGTTGGGACGTCTTCGAATATGTGGGAAGATCTTTTGACTGGAGAACCTAAGGTTTCTGATTCTAAGTCTCAACCAGTTAAAGGACCAGTCTTGCATCAACAGACTGACTTACTTGATTTCTTGGATGATTCTGACATCCATTTTCAAGAACCTTCAAATGGTCATAATAGTGATTCTAATGCCATTTTGCAAGGATCAACCGACAAGGCAACAGATCAGTACATTGAATGTTTTAAGCTTATCGGTGGAGCAAATTCGGTATAATGCTCTCTCAAAAATCTTTGTAGTTCCTCTCCTATTATAATATCCTCTTACTTTGTGTTGACTTCTTGATACCCTGTTCTTGTGGATTGTTGATCTGGATAAGAGTTTTTTTTCTAATGTCTATGTAATGGAAATGGGATACCCTGGTTCCATTACATTTGTTTACATAATCTCGGGACTTTTCGAAGTTTAAAGTGCTCACCTCGATTACTTAACATAATAAAGCACATGAAGTGATATAATGTATAGGGATAGAGCATGATGATTAGGCGCTCTGAAATTATGTGCTAACTTATTTCATAATTAATGTATCCATGAATGGAAGGGTGATGTTCATGAGGATTATGTTATATATATAGGCTGATTAAACTGTAAAAGACATGTCACATATGCTGATTAAGTTAATGTTTAAAGTGCTGCTTTTATGTAATTTTTGCTCCTTTAAATACACACTAGTACTTGTCAAAGAGAACTGCTAAAATTTGCATTGAAATTGTCATGCTTTATGCTCCACTGCTAAATTGAAAAGCCAGTAATCTACTAAAATTTAAGTGCTTTGAGTGAAGGACTTAATCTAGAGAGATCTGTTAAAAGAAACTTGAAATACTTTTAGAGGATATGCATTCCTTTGGGGGTTCTTAATTTGACCTTGCATTTTCTATACATCAACATCAACATGCTCAATGCCTTTGAAGAGGCTCCATCTAAGCAGGAACGGGGAGGGGGGTTGGATAGTACGCAGCCTTGCCCATGTCGTAAGAGGGGGCTGTTTCCGAATTGACCCAAAAATGAAGTGCATAGACTACCTACTACTTCACAATAGATAAGAACCGTAGGGAGTGTGATGAACCATCTTGATTTATTGCTTTATATCCAAGAGCCAGAGAATATAAAATCTTTGACTCCATAGGAGATGGAAACTACATCATGACTTTTATAAGTGGTTAATATTGTTTATTCACAATAGGATGCCTATTATTCATGTCCATATACATTTTACATTCTGATATAGAAATGTAGGTGTGGAGGGGGCAGAGGAGCTAACTTTGGAAATTTGACTTTCTATTTTAAAATTTGGCAGGGGCAGAGTTTGGATTTTATGGAAGCTATGAAACTTGAAATTGAGCGGCTTCGTCATAATATTTCTGCAGCTGAAAGGGATAGAGCTCTACTGTCGATCGGTGTGGATCCGGCCAGTATAAACCCCAACATGTTACTTGATGATTCATACATGACAAGATTATGCAGAATAACAAACGTCCTTGCGCTGCTAGGGCAGACCTCTCTTGAAGATAAAGTTACTGCTGCAGTTGGTCTTGACTCTATTGAACAAATTGGGGTAGATTTCTGGAATATATGTGGAATAGGAGAAGGGTGTATAAGTAGCAAATGTCAGGTTCGCTTTGTGTCTGGGAAAGCTTCAAATGTGTCACCATCATTATCAAATGATCCAGGATCGCAATCCATGTTCCTGTGCACTCAATGTGAGAGGAAGGTGTGTAAAGTTTGTTGTGCTGGAAGAGGAGCTCTATTGCTTTCAACATCCAACTCCAGAGAACTCTCTAATACTGTAGCAAGCCAGGGAGGAATATCTAACGATATAACTCCAAATCGAACAGCAAATCTAGATGGGGTTATGTGCAAGCAGTGCTGCCATGATGTTGTGCTTGATGCATTGGCTTTGGATTACGTCAGAGTCTTGATTAGCCTGCGAAGAAGAACTCGTGCAGATGTTGCTGCTAAGAAAGCCATAAGCCAGGTGATTGGGTGTTCCTTGAGCAATGTTCCTGAAAGGAAACAATCTTTTGATGGCATGGAAACTGCGAAGGTGTTACGCCAATTATTAAGTGGAGAAGAATCTCTGGCTGAATTTCCCTATGCCAGCTTTTTGCACCCTGTAAGTTATTTAGAGTTTTCACGGTTTACTACAATACTTACATGCAGTTAGCAGAACTGTAGGGAGTTTTTACTGTAAATGTGAAATACTGTTCTAGTTCCAGTGATAACAGATTGGAGTCTTTTTGATAGTGTACACTTTTAAAAGTTAAAACACAAATAACCAGCAATGGCTTTAAACATGATTTTTCACCTATGTAACTTCTAAGTCAACCCCTAGACATCATATAGGAGGGGAAGGGGGAGAGAGAGAGGGAGGGAGGGGGGGGGGGGGGGAACAAAGGAAGTGCAAGATTAATTCCCATCAAGAACAAAATGCTTTCGGACACAACGGCAGAGCCAGAAAATTTATCCATATTAACATTATATTTAAATTCTCACATCCAGTAGTCTTTCCAAATGGTAATTACAAAGATTATATTCTATATAATGAAGGTGGATTCTTCAGCTGGTTCAGCACCGTTTCTTTCCTTGCTTGCACCCCTTGGTTCTGGATCAAAGGATTCTTATTGGAAAGCTCCGGCAAGTGCGTCATCAATTGAATTTGTGATCGTTCTTAGCAATCTGTCTGATGTATCAGGAGTCATCTTATTAGTCAGCCCTTGTGGCTATTCAATGTCAGATGCTCCCACTGTAAGTCCCTGGCTTCTTCCTAAAATTTGGCTGGTAGCAGATATTGAACAATTTATACTCAAAGGTTACATATGTATAATATCTAGTCCTCAAATGCCTGCAAAAATCGTATGCATGATCTTTCCAATGGAAATAAGAAATCAAAACAACCTGCACTGAAGACCAATAAGCATGCTTGTTAAACATATTACGACAATAGCAGAATTCCTTTCTCCTTAATTTCCTTTCGCTCAGTTTCTAAATGGGCTGTTAGTGAACTTAATGCTTTTTATTCGTACTCTGAATTTTGTCCAGGTGCAAATCTGGGCTAGCAATAAACTACAGAAGGATGAACGATCATGTGTAGGGAAGTGGGATGTTGGGTCTCTAATCACGTCTTCCTCAGAACTTTGTGGGCCAGAGAAGCAACTTAAGGAGAATGAAAGTCCCAGACATATGAAGTTTTCTTTCAAAAATCCAGTTCAATGCCGTGTCATATGGATGACGATGCGTCTTCAGAGGGCTGGTTCAAGTTCAATTAATTTTGAGAATGATATTAACCTTCTATCTCTCGATGAAAATCCATTTGCACTTGAACGGCGTGCCTCTATTGGGGGTCCATCAAGTGAACCATGCCTTCATGCCAAGAGAATTTTAGTAAGTGGACGCCCGGTAAGAAAAGATGTAGAAGAATCTCAACAAAGTTCTGAAGAGATCAAAATTAAAACATGGTTGGAGAGAACTCCTCAGCTGCAGAGATTTAAGGTGTTAACTGTACTTGTTGAGTCAATTCACGTTTTCTTACGCTTGTAAATTTTTAGCCTGAATGGTGAATTGAAGAATGTTATCTTGGCCTAGGTTCCCATTGAAGCTGAAAGATTGCTTGAGAATGAGCTTGTTCTTGAACAATATACGTCCCCTGCTTCCCCTATGCTGGCTGGATTTCGTCTGGATTTCTTTACGGCTATTAAACCCCGTGTGATCCACTCCCCTTTACCAGATGTAAATATGTTAGACGGCGACGGGAGTTTCCTTGAAGACAGATATATAGCTCCAGCAGTCCTGTACATCCAAGTTTCCGCCTTACAGGTATTAATCTGATATGCAACCTGAAAATAATTAGTACTATTGCTCCTACTATTACGTATCCTTACCTACCAATCACTGTAGATAACTATCTGAAAGTATACACTTCTCGCATATCATTGATTTAGTTGGTAAAAGTTGAAGGTGGAGTGGTGGACTAAATAACATGCAGTCCTTTCTGCTGCCTTAACATTAGTAGTAGGCGTTCAACGTTGATAAAACCGTGTGGCATATTCTTTTTTTAACCTGGCTTGTTTTAGAAGTTACTGAACTTGCAGGTTTTTTATTATGGTAATATGTCTCGAAGGCCCCACTAAGTGTGGTTGACATTTTTGTTGCATGTCTTGCAGGAGTCGAACAATATGATCATTATTGGAGAGTACCGGCTCCCCGAAGCAAAGGGTGGGACACCCATGTATTTCGACTTCCCTAGACAGATAAATACACGAAGGATCATATTCCGGCTTCTTGGTGATATTGCTGCATTTGCTGATGACCCCTCAGAAGCCGATGATTCTGACCTCAAAGGCCGTGCAGTGCCGACAGGATTGGCTTTGTCGAATAGAATCAAGTTGTATTACTATGGTGATCCGTATGAACTTGGAAAATGGGCAAGCCTTTCAGCTGTGTGATGATCATGTGGTGTCTATTGTATTGTATTTGGTATTTTACTTCCATTATTGTTGTAATTCATTGATGTGTATTAGTATTGTGATTCTTTCACCCAAATGGGGAGCAATAGAGATACTATAGAAGAACATGGACATTGATACTCCGCAACACTTGTTCACCTGTCCGTTCTTATCCTTATGAAGATAATCAGTTCGGTTGTTGTGGTCGGACTCTATTATGGTTTCTGACCGCATTCTCCATAGAGCCCAAACATTCTTGGTGGAAAAAGAGAAGATTGAAGATCCCATGGAATCGAATTGGGTCCATGTATCAGAGTGAGAATTTTTATCTTCCGAAGTTGGTAGTATTGGTCATGATAAATCCCAATTTATCGCTTCTTCTCCAGTCTCCACCAATAATGTGTACAGGTTATCAAAATAGAGTATTCACCAATGAAGGGTACGTCCTTTGATGCTCAAATCATCTTACCAATTTAAGAGAATGCAATCTTAAATTGAACTAAAAGAGCAAAAATCGACTGAGGAAGAACTGACGAAGAGGTGGGGGCGGAAAAACACTCATGGGTGTTGGGTCTTGTTGGCTTTTTCAGATTTATTGAATAATCTAGGAATGTACGTATATTTTGAAATATAATTAAATTACACAATTAGTTTAGCCTTTATTTTATTAAGTATTTCTAATTAATTTAGCATTTATTTTATTAAGTATGTTTATTAATGAGTCATATTAAGTGTTGAACAAATTAAGATCTTACTAATGAATTATATGATGACAAAATTCTCTCCCACGGACATAGCTCAACTGGTAAAAAACTAGAGTGTAAAGTAGTAGGCTCACCTAGTCGCTTGAAATTCTTCTCCTTAAAAGTATTACATATTTCTTAAAGAATGTTAAGCACTAGTCTCGTTTTATGTTAGATTTAGGGGGAAAGACAAGGATGATCACTTATGTTTGAGTTATGTTTATGCTCACTTATGTTTTGAAATGATTCTGATTGATCACTTATATTCTAAATACGTGGTACTTTCGACTTAATTAATTCCCCCCAGAAATGTGAAGTACAAAATGATTAAAATACCCCTTAGTAAATGTCATGTGACCCAATTAATGGTGACTTAATTAAAAATTAGAAGGAGACTGAGACACATTTAATAAAAAATTAGACGGAACTACCGATTAAGATTTAAGGCACATTTCACAATTTAAGAGCACTCGCATCAGTCCCCTTAAAAGATATTACAGGGGTTGAAAAATTTTAAAATGTGAAAAGGATACTTTATCAGTTCCCCTAAATTTGGTTGAGTCCCTAAAATAATTTACACACTCTCCCAAATGATGTAAATATTCACAGTGTGTATATTTGCGATTACCAAGTTTTTTCTCTATATTTTATCTAATTTGAGTGAATAACAAGAAAATTGTTAAAGTAGACATGTGAAAAGTGAAGGTCGTAAAAAGTGACTGTTAAAAATGTATTTTAAGAAAAATTATAAGGAGGCTGATGTGATGTGAGTGCTCTAACACTAATTAGATTAATAATATATATAATTTTTTTTTATAAATTAGCGATGGATGTGAATTAGATTAATAATTAGACATGAAAAATAACAACTCATCTCAATTATCTTTTGGGTTTTTGTAAACAAGTCCATTGAGTCGATCCATCTAGCCCAGTACAGAAGCCCGTCCAATAGCCTATAAGCTTTCTCACACAAATTACAATTATGATATAAAAACGCACACTAAGGGTTTGGAGCCCTTAGTTGTTTCAGAATCCCAGCAGCCTGCGATTTGAAGCCAAAGCCATCAAAACACAAGGTTCGTCTTATCGTTTGATTTATTTTCTTAAATAAGAAAAATTTAAATTTACAGTTTCCAAATATGTCCCAAGAATATTGTCAAGTTTGAAGTTTTTTACTGTTGAATTTGTTTTATATGGAGTACTAATTATTATGAAAAATATAGCAAGATATAGTAGGTTGAATCTAGTTTCTATCAGCGTAATACTTATGGTTACAATCGAAGTTGCATATGTCGATTAAAATCGCGAAGTTTGTTGATTTTGACTTGAATGTGGACTATCTCTAGGTTGGAGGTAGTACATGATTAGTTTATTTTGAATTTTGATGGTTCTATTTATAAAATGTGCGTTAATGGATTACACAGACTTTTTTGAGTCTGACAAATTGAAAGTCGAACATGAAAATCTTTGTAGGATGGATTTGGTGTTAGTGTTGCTGGAAAAAAGGCACATTGAATACACACAATTTTTGTAATAGCAAATTTGGATGGATAAGATTTTCTAATGCTAGCTAATTACTAATTGCAGGCTAAAAGCGAAGAGAAGATGGCTAAATCAATGAGATCGAAGAGGGAGAAGAGGCTAAGGGCTATAAGGAGAGAGATGGTAGAACCCCTTTACCAGGAAAAGGACGCAGCGAAGCTTGCTGCCCAAGAAGCTGCTCTTGCTGCCCCTAAACTACCAGTCAGGAAGCCCGCATCCACTGAGATGGATACGGGTGTTCCTACCACATCGGAGAACTCCAACCTCATGGGTATGTGTTTCTTAGAATTTCTTAATGTTTTTGCTCTTTTTGGTTTTTGCACAATTTGTAGTAATTCTGATCACTTAATTATGATGTGCATTGAGAATGTGTCTTATGTAGCTATGTTCCAAAACGATTCTGTAAATGCTGAAAGCTTGTAATACATAGAGCAACTTGTTAATAGTTGTGTTGTCGACCTAACTTGCAAATAGAGAGAAGTGAAGCCCCCATATGTTTCCAACAGTTAATCTCTTCTTAGTTAGAACCTTTGGGTTGGTGACGAATAATTTAATGTCTCATGATCATTCACTAAATGCATTCGTTATCTTGATTCTTGTGCATTTCTCAGACGTTGAGATGTCTTCCGAGGGACAAGGCTCAAAATCATTGAAACCTCTTGGGAAAAAGATGAAAAAGAAGTTCAAGATTGCGAAGAAAAAACATCAGGGCAAGGGTAAAATCCGTAGGAAAAATATTTGAAGTAGCAGAAATGTCCTGAGCACCAAAGCACTTAAAGGCCAAGTTGGGCGAGAAAGTAAACATGCTCGCTCACGAACCCCTTAATTATAGTAGTAGTAGTATCCTTGTATTTGGAAGAAACAATTTACTCAAGTTACTCATGCTGGAGAAGATGATGGGTACATCATTTTTGTAGCATTATCATGATTTGTTCGTGAACACCTTGGTAGAAGAAAATGGTAAATGTCCGTGTGAGTTTTGATCCATCGGAAAAAAAGCTAATGGTTATTATATTTTAAAAGGTGATTTTACAGAAGAATGTTATTTCATTAATTAAATTCATGTTTAATTAAGAAGAATTAAATAAAATTTTATAGAGATCATATAGTATATCATAACTATGATGAATTAATTTGCATAAGCTGAACTGTGTACAAGCATCTAGTTTTAATTGTCAATAATGATGACATGATAATCGCGGTTAAATCATTACCTTTCTGTGCATATAATCAATGTTTAAAAGTTATCCAAATAAATTTATTTTGTCGATTTTTTTTCCTTCAATTGACAAGGGATGGTAGGTTTTAAGAAAATATGAAGGATAATTTTATAATATTCAATTTTTAAGGTAATTTTCAAATGCAAAAAATAGTTTTCATTTTTTTGAAATAAAAATAAAATTCTATAAACTAACTTATAGTTAAAAACCAACCCTTCTTGGGGTGGGTCGGTGAGATCGTAGGGAGTAGGGGTTTGGGGAAGTGAAAAGGGTAGATTTTAATTGTAAGTTAATTTATAGAATTTTATTATGTTTTAAATACGTGTATTATTTTTTGTATTTCAAAATTATTCCTAACTATCTAATATAAAATTATAGTGGTGAAATATTATAATTATCCTCCATATTATCACAAAAAATTATGTCCCTTGTCAATTGACAGAAAGAAATAAACAGAATGACTCATTTGGTCATTACTATTAAATATCAGTAATTCATATGATTAGAAGAAAAATGATTAAAGGGATAATAAGTGAGTTATTATTAACCATTTTTATCCCTTTAAAAATAGAAGTTCCGAAGCCCCACAAAGAAGTAGTCCCTATTGTACATGGACTACTACCCTTACTTGGGTTCTAAAATGTTAGTCCAGCCCACTTGGACCAGATCTGTTATACACACATCCAAATACTGATTTTTACGATTTAAATTACATTTATGCCCTCCTTTTTTGTATGTGTAATAGTTGAGGAAGTATGAACGAAGGGTAAAGTAGTAATGTCAATTCCTAAAAAAAGCATTATTTGGGTGTGGTACCTAATCAGATCTCCATTAAACCCCTTTCTGCTTTCACTTCTCTTCCCCCAAAACAATTGTCCACTTTCCAAGCAAAATACACACTACAACCGGACAACAATTTTGGTACACCATGGAGTCAACTCTATCTCTAACTTCCTCCTTTCTTCCAAAACAACCTCAAACCAGACAACCATTTTGGGACACTAACCTCAAACCAAAACGTACAAATACTTTCGCTATCAGAGCCTCTACTAGTACCAACCCCTTCATTTCTCACCTCAAAACCACCGCCACCGCCGCCGTCATCTTCGCCGCCGTCAATCTCCACCGCCTCCCCGCCACCGCATGTTCTATACCTCCACCACCCACACTAACCCAACAACTCGATGAGGAACGAAACACTGATGAAGAACCGGATATAGTCAATCAAAAGAGTCAAAATTGGGAGAATCCAACATTGACCCAGTTTATTGAACCCACAGTAACCCAACAAATTGATGAAGCAAACTATACAGAAGAAAAGAATATAAAAGAGAATTCGCCATTGACCCAGTTTCTTGAATCTAATGCTGAAGCTGTTGAGGGATTGAAAGGGTTGCTTCAGGAGAAGCTTGAGGCTGGTGAGGATGAGGAGGGGTTGAAGATATTGAAAAACCTAAGCTTGGCTCAGCCTGAGAATAATGAGTGGAAATTCTTGATGGCTAGATTGTATAACGAAATGGGGAAAACCCAAGAAGCTCGAGGTGTTTTTGAGGAGATATTGTCGCGAAATCCGTTGCTGTTTGAGGGTTTGTTTGAGAATGCATTGTTGATGGATAGGTGTGGGGAGGGGGAGGCGGTGATTAAGAGGTTAGAACAGGCATTAAGGGTAGCAGAAGACGAAGGGAAGATGAAGGAAGCTAGGGATGTGAGATTGATAATTGCACAAATTCAATTTTTGCAGAAGAATGTGGATGAGGCTTTGAGAAGCTATGAGGAACTTCTTAGAGAAGATCCAAAGGATTTTAGGCCATATTTTTGTAAAGGCATGATATATAGTCTTCTTGATAAGAATCAAGAAGCTAGGGAGCAATTTGCTAAGTCTCGCGAGCTTTCGCCTAAGAAATTTGAGGTTGATGGTTACCTGAGGTCACCATTATCTCGAATGAAGCTTTTCGGAACTGAAGAAGAGAAGTAGGAGAAGGTAATTGCAAGGATTTTGTTCTTAAATAAGACTGAAGCTTCAACACTTGAGGACAAGTTTTGGTTTCATCAAGAAAATCAGAACTCTTGATTTTAGTTGAGAGGATTGATAACATTATTATTCATTGTAAAATAATTGGCATGATCATGGATTTTTTGTGAAAGCCTTTCACATGTTTACATGATTGTTTGCATCTTATTCTGATGCTTGTGAGTTTGAATTATGAAATTATGTTAACTGATGAATTTTCTGCACATGAGCAAAATCTTCAATCGAATTGCTTCCAGAGGGACTTTGTTAATGCATATGATTGAGGTTCAATGTTTTCTTGTTTGTGGTGGGTGGGGGGGGGGGGGGGGGTGCCTTTCATCTCTAACCTACTGTAGAAATCTTTGTGTATTCTTTTCCGACCTCGATCCTTACTGTTTGTGCTAATTACATGTTTTTCAATACCTATAATTCCCTGGTATTACTTTTTACTAGAGAAAATTCTTCCCAAAATATCCTGACGAAACTTGTATTCGACTAACATTTCAATAATTGTTTCATCCGGTTGGTTGTACACAAAAAACTTCAATCTTTAACTTCCTTTTTTTGAAATTCAAACACCCAACTGGTCAGATGCACAATGGCCGAGTGTGCAAAATTGACATTTAATTCCAAATACAATGTAAGTCTTGTCATTGGGCGAAATTTTGGCCAAACCCTCGAAATTAATTGTTACGCTCATTTTGTTTACTGGTAATTATACAAAAATAAAATCTGAATCATATAAATCATGGGTTATATAGTTTCGGATTATAAAATAAACATATCGAGGAACCGATGACCCCGACATCCTGTACCTTACGAAAGGTAGTTGAGACCACATTCGGCCCGTCTGGCTGGACCCATCTAGCCCAAATCACTTATCAGACTCCTGCACATAATAGGCCCTTTGAATTTTGATGCACATTGGTAAACAAGCCTTTACTCGAACATTTGAAGGGCCAGGCTCTTTAACATATCTCTCTTTAAGCCGCTTCATCGTCTTCTTCAGGTGTTACCAAACGACGAATCTTGAATATTTTCGTTTAACTTGAAGCTTCAAAGACTTCACCTTTTAGACTAATTAAGGTGCCTTTTTATTTATCAATTTTGGATTTTTTTACAGATTTGTCTACATGCGTTTCTCTCTAGCCATATAGACTTTTTTCAGTGTATGCTAAGTTTCATATTATAGGTTGTGAGATAAGTTTGTGATTCAAAGACTTCACCTTTAAGCTTAATTAAAGGAGCCCTTTTGTTTATTATTGTATATATTTGCACATTTATTTGTCTTATTGTGTGTCAATTATATATGTAGTGTTATTTCGTGTCTGGTTCATGTATTCCATTTGTACTGTTTGGATGATAATATCTTGATTTCTGTTGAATGTGTGGGTTTATGATTGAAGCTTGAATTCAGGCTTCAGGCTTCAAAGGTTGTACTTTGAAGCCTAATTAAGGTGCCCATTTATTAATTTAGGTTAGATCTTTGCAGATTTATATTGGTGTATGGTATATCTATATGTAACCTATGTTTCATGTATGGGGTTCACACCTGACTGTTTGGATGGTGCTATCTTCATTTATGATTATATTACGACGTTGATCGTATAAAATCTGATCATTTCATCATTTCCGGTTGAAAACAAGTCGAAATTAGCAAGAGTTGTATTATTGGAATGTAATGTATGGTGTTCTGGTATCAGCTGGCCCACCTTTCTTTTCTTTCGTTATTCTGCCAGTTGGTTATGAGTTACGACTGCATATAGGCTGCTGATTGTTGAAGTCCTTGAAGGCTTGATCCTTGACTCGTATAATTTTCTACTTTTCTTACCGAAGGAGCTACACAATGCTACTTGTTATTCATTTATTATGTTACTCCTTGGTAGTCTATTCATACTTTGGTATTCCTTATGTTTCCTTTAGCAAATGCATTTCTTTTGTTCTTCTTCTTGCCAAGGCCCGAGGTGGTCATCTTCTTCCAATGTGGTTTCTTGTGTTTCTTTATACCAATTCTGGATTTGGTATGTTAGGAAAGTGTTATTTGAACTTATTCCATTCAAAATTTGATTCGTACTCGAGTGAAATGAGCTAGTTCAATGGATAATATGGGAGTAGTAATTCGACCTCAAGAAATTATTGTGACTTGTGAGCCTCATCCGCCTACAACATATGCTGATTCTATAATTCAGACTGAAACAACTTTGTTGATATAATGTAGATATGACTCCTAAAAGATAGATGGTGTGCTACAATTTTTCCGTAGTTGAGAGCTTAAAATCTATTATATGCTTAGATCGATAATTTAAATTCTATGAACATCATGTTACTTCTATTATTGTAAAGGAGTGGTTTCTTATACATATCTAACTTTCCTAGTCCCTTGGACTAATGCTGGTTCGACCCATCTGTTATCTATATCAATAATATTGTTTACTTTGACATATGAAATTGATTTATGAAGTATTCACACCATGGATCCTTCTCTCCCCATCTTTACTTGATGTGCAAGATGTATTCTTCTGTTTTATAAGTGCACATCTGTTTATTTATTATAACATGTAGCTGTTTTTCTTTCCAGAACTTCATGAAATTGGAGAATGGCAAGCTATAATGGGAAGGGTGCCCCTGCAAATGGGTCTGTGTATGTCTGTAATTTGCCTCCAGGAACAGATGATGACATGTTAGCTGAATATTTTGGTACTATTGGGTTGCTAAAGGTATGGGTTATGATCAGGTATTATTTAATTTATGTTGTATGCTCATTCTTGTCATTCTTTAATATATTTGTGTTTGAATCGAAGTAGTATCTTACTGATGCGAAGTTGAGAACCATGTACTGGTTGAGGTCATATATCCGTAATGTGTAAAAGTTGCCATTTGGATCCAGGACAAGGAGATAGATTTATTGCTTGCAAATAATTGTTAACAGTCAACTCTAATTTCTATATATGGTTTAAGTCCTTACTTGGGGATGTAAGTTTTTTCTAGTATATCTCTGGACTCGCAAAAGAGTTGAACTACTTCCAGTTTCTTTTATTCTTTAAGAAGTTTGTGTTAAGAAGGGCATTTGTTGACAGTCTCAAAGGTTTGTCGAACCCAAGCAACAACAAAAATTTTAAGTCATAATTTAGTTTATTAATGATGATGTTGATGATGCTCAGGTATATAAAATCTACATTTACCAGTAGTAGCTACCTATGGGTTTGATGTCCTATGTTGTTCATTATGCTGAAGTTGAGTATGATTTGGTTTTGACATCGTCTTATTCTTACTTGATTGAATCTGAACCATGTTTGTCATATATTCTATATACGATCATGATTCGTTATTGCACTCAATCTTCATGATGTTCCACACCGTCGAGAGGCTTGTTTGAATTTTTTATGGCATTATTATCTTGAACCATTCATACATTGCCAGTATTATTTTGCTGAAAACATTATTGACTGTTGGACTCTTGTATGAGCCATACATGTATATGTGCCAATTACTTTTTTACGTTGTTTAATTTTGCTTCTCTTGTTCCATGTGTATGATTATTGACCCCTTACTTTCTCCAGAAAGATAAACGAACTGGTCGGCCAAAGATATGGTTATATCATGATAAGGTCACTGGTGAGCCGAAGGGAGATGCTACCGTTACATACGAGGATCCACATGCTGCATTAGCTGCAGTTGAATGGTTCAATAACAAGGACTTTCATGGATCCATCATTGGTGTTTTCATGGCAGAATCAAAAAACAAGATGACCTGACGTACAATTGGCCAAATCCTGTTGGTGATCCAAGTCCAACTAATGATCTTCCTGATGTTGGTGAGGGGGCTCTGGATGGAGGAGCTGGAAGAGGTAGAGGGCGAGGTGTGATGCTCCTACAAAGGCTTGGCAGCAAGACGGAGACTGGGCATGTCCAAATACAAGGTCTGTTATGTGATTATCGGTGAGCAGCTCTTCATGCTCTTTAATGTCGTGATATTACATATTTTGAGTTTTCTGGATAGTTCATATTTTGCGACCATATGGTTAGTAATTATTAATGTTTCATGTCTTCTGTAGTTAGGATAATTGTTGCTACTACTATTGTTCATATTCTGTATTCCTTGCAGTTGCACGAATGTAAATTTTGCATTCGTGGGGTTTGCAATCGTTGTGGAAGTGCACGACCAGCTGGTGTATCAAGTGGAGGTGCTGGATCAGCTGGTCGAGGAAGAGGCCGTGGTGGTCCAGATGCAGGAGGCCCTGCTCGTGCTGCTGTTGGTGGGCTTTTTGGTCCAAATGATTGGGCTTGCCCAATGTGAGTAACTTATTTTATTCGT